>JAHBCN010002586.1:89121-168458 GCA_019359885.1 Listronotus oregonensis
CCTAATCTATACGATAAGATGTTTTTATTTTGGAAACAGAGCACATTTTTCTGAATTTGGATTTGTCGATAAAGAAGTCGGCAAAATCCTCTTCTTTTTACCAAAAACAAAATAAACGCGGTTAATACAAATTCCATCTTTCCATAGGTGATTCAAGATTATTAAGTAGGAGCTTTTAATTATGTTGGGAGTTTTATTTGTACCAACATAATTGCTTAAGCATTACTAAATAATTTTGTTGTTTTTTTAAGTAAAAGTATATTTTTTAAGAGTCCATTCGCGCCGCAAAATTTGGGGACCAAATTTTGGGGGGTTCCCGGGGCATAATGTTTTTCTCAAAAACGGAAAGTTATCGAAAATTTTTAAAAAAACTATATGAAAGCCAACACTTAAATCTAGGCTTTTTTTTAATGTTTTAAATTTGGATTTGTTTTTAAATTTTTTTGAGTGAAAGTCACCCTAAAACGGTTATGTTTGATACTATTTTTCAATCGACTCATTTTCAAAAATCCGTTACAGCAGGGGAAAAGATCATTTCCTTAACTTTAAAAGGTTTAAAAATTTATGTCATTTAAGAAAAAAATATTACCGAAAAAGTTATCTACTTTTTTAATCGGAAACAACATCGCATCGATACACCGAATTTTGGGGAAGAACCTAAATAAAATATAAATTTTTGATGCGGCTATACGAAAATTGTGGTGGGGGGAGTTTGGTCCCCCCCCACCGCCCGCGTCCTTTCGCCCCCCCCCGGTGTAACAAAAATGCACTTTAAAGTGTTTTTCATTAAAAATAATTACTAAAGAAACGTAAAAAATAAATAAATAAATACTGAAAATTTTATTATAAAATCTTTTATTTTGGGCGTAACTAGTTTAAAGAAAAAGGAATATTAGAAAAGTGTGTGCACTTTTTAGGTTAGATCCAAAACTAGGAGTTTCTGGAAAAAAATTACTTCAGATTTGTGATCAGCGCGCCAAAAAATCCTCTCATAAAAAAATTTCAGTAAAATCGGCGAGAGACCCGATAATTACCAAAATATTCTTTAGGCTACTCGCCAGTCATGCAAAAAGTAACTGCTTGCGAACTTGCAGATACCCTGAAAAAGAAACTTAAAAAACATTTTCAAATCAGAAAAACTTATTAACGTTTCAGTAACAATTCGATTACTGTTCTCAAGATATAAAATTAATTTAAAAATATAAATTAAATAATATTTAAAATTAAAATTTTTAAATTTTGCTTTAAAAATCTTGTTAATTCTGAAAATGTTGGAATATTAAGCAATAATTAATTAATTTGTTGCTACATCTAAGATTTTTAAAAATAAAAATGGTAATGAGTAAATTGATTTTAAGGTTTTTTGTTATTAGCTCAGCAATAAGCAAAAGCAACCAAATATTATTTAAATTAACACTACACATTTATCTTTTCTTAATAATATAATAATATATTATTTATGGCGCGCTCGTAATAGAGAGTAAGCCATAAAAAGTAACTTTTCCTCCAAATAAAATATGCTGTTTTTTTCTTTAAACGTCGACAAATTATTGAAAAAACATCTCTTTTTAATAGTAATAATTATTAAAGATAAGTGGGTTCGCAAGGCGTTTTAATTTCGAATCGATAAGCAATTATTAAGTAAGCTCGATTAAATAACCAATTTGTTCAATGGAGTAATAAATAAACATTTTAGTTTTATTTTTAGTTTAATAAATATTGAGTTGTTGACGCTTGTTTTGTTGATTGTTTGTATCTATGTTGCTATGATAACACTTTTTCTTTCGCCGGAGAGAAAGTGAAAGGTGAAGCTCCGGAGGAAGAAAAATGACGGATTTACTGACGTTTGAAAAAAAATTCTTTAATCTTACGTTTTTTGAAAAAGTGTTTTTTGCTAAAATACTATAAGTGATCCAGTTTATTCCGTTAATGTGATGAAATGCATGTTGATACATTTTTTATTTGTGGAGTTCTGTATTTTTAAAATGTGTTTAATGTTCTTTTATCTCCATACTGTGACCTGGACCAAAGCGGTCCCTCTTGCATGTCTGGCGAGTAGCCCAAAGCATATTTCGTAATAAATGAATCAGTTACTACAATATAGAGTATGTAATATATTTTATATTATTGAAGCGGTTTAATGTGTAAAAAAATGTTCTTTGGGTACTATCTAGATGGGACCGCTTTGGTCCAGGACTCAGGCTATGGATTTTGTGCATATATAAAAAGGATTAACCCTCATGACCTTGCAGATTGTTAAAAAAAAGCAAATAAAACCTTGGACAGTTTAAGAACCTATTAACGTTTCGGTAACAAGTCGGACACTGTTTTTAAGATAAAACATTCAGTAAATGTTTGCTAAAAGATAAATAATAATTTAAAATCAAATTATTATAATTTTTCTGAAAAATTCTGAGAGATTTTTTTGAAATTTATGTGGTAATGTTATAAATGACATTACATCATACATTCCCAAAAACCAAAACTAGGTGTTTGTCCATGGTAATCATGGTTACTGATTTTTTAAACCAATAAAAACAAATTTTTGTTGTTGTAATTATAGGTATTGACTTTTTAAACCAACGCAATATGTTTTTTGTACAAGTGCTTTTCTCAATTTTAAATGAAGAGATTATAGTGTCTTGAAACTGAAAATTAGGTTTTTGTTCATTTCCTTTCTAAGTGCATGGCGGATGATTACTACAGCGACCCAAAAGTTGGACACATGTGGTTTTTTGTTCTTGAAACTATTAGAAAACTTTTTTGGTAATCGCCTCTGCTTATCCAATATTCTAAAGATCGTCATTGACACGGGAAATAATTTTAAAAATTAAATTTATTATCAAAAAGTGTGAGTAGTTTGTATGATATCTAAAAATGTTATTTGAAAAAAAATCAATTGAATTACAAACCTTAACTTTTGGCTTTATAATAATTTTACTAACTATAAAGTGACCAACCGATTCGATAATTTAAAATTTTGTCCTAATATTTTACATTTAAAATGAGAAAATTCTTAAATTGAGATTTCCCAGGTATTCTAAGTATGTAAACCTGTTTTTCTAGTTGAAAAAAATTGACGAAAAACAATTCTGATGTGCCCTTGTTAAATATTGCACTACACATTAATTAGTTGCATTTGTTTCGAAGCCTACTTGTGTTGCAAATCCAATTATTATAAAATTCGCAATATCATTTATGTACCAATATGAGCTTATATTATTGAGTGTGTGTTTAAAGTTAGAAAAAGTACTATAAGGAAACTATTAATGTTTAAAATTCTAATATAGCTCTTAGAAAAACAGGTTTATACATAGAGTACCTTCGAAAGCTTAATTTTTTCATTTTCTCGTTTTAAGTAAGAAAAAACACACAGGAATTAAACATTATCGAGTCGGTTGGTCAGTTTATAATTAGAAAACTCTTTACTGAGCAAAAAGTTGAGATTTGTAATTTAACTAAAATTATTTTTTAAAAATTGGTCTTTTTTAATTTTTAATTAAAACTACTGTTTTAAAGTTTGCACATCTAACTTTTTTAGATATCAAGCAAACTAACCTTACTTTTTAATATTTTAATTTTTATAATTATTTCTCCGACCGGCGCCCATGAGCTGATTGTCAATATCGACTTTTTTATCTGGATAAGCAGAAGCGATTGCCACAAAAAAAAATATAGGGGTGTGAAAATATTCAAATTTTCGAATTTTTCGAGACGAAACTAATACGAATTATTCGTTTCTAATTTCAAATCAAATATTCGAATAATTCAAATAGTTTCGAATAATTCGAACTATTCGAATAGTTCAAACTATTCGAATAGTTTGTACTATTCAAATATATCCAACTATTTGAATAATTCGAATCTTTTGAATAATGGGAATACCCGAATTAAAAACTTTTTTCTGATTATTTAGAAATAGGAATTGGTTTTGGCGGCAATTTTGAAAAGTTTGTGATAATTTGAAATTCCCAGTGTTTTTGAATGCAACTCATTAATATTGAATCCCATTATTGAAAATTTGTTGTGGTGGTTAAGATACTAAAATATATTAAATTATTTTGCCAAAATTTTTTTCTTTGATTATTACTTTTTAAGATTAGTCTTAAAAGTAGTTTTATTGAAAAGACTATTTTATTAATTAAAGACGTAATTATTTAAAAAAATACTAAATTTAAATTGTTCAAACTATTCAAATAGTTTGAATTATTCAAAGACTTCGAATCATTTGAATCAATCGAATAGTTCAAAATATTCAAATAGCTTGAATATTCTATTCGAAATTCAAATTGAATATAACTATTTAATTCGATTCGATTCGACAACTATTAACACATCCCTAAAAAAATAGTTTAAGAAATTAAAAAATTTTCCACGTGTCCAACTTTTTGGCGGACACTGTAGAAATTACTATTTTTATAATAATCAGTTTCTTACTTACGCATCTAATTTTGCTAGGTCACCCTCGAAGAACAAATGATCTGCGGTGCTCTTCAGACCCTTAATGAAGAAGCCTGCGAGGACGTCTTCGAGGAAACGGAAGAAACCAAAATCACCATAGACTCAGATCTTCCTCAAACCTCGGTGATACCACCGAGCCCGGATTGTCCTCAAGGTGAATGTCTTTTAGATGCAGTCCAGAGAAAGTCGAGTGTAACTTATGTAGAAAAAAATATAAAAAAGGTCACTTACGATGATCATGTGATAGATGTTGAGACGAATAGCACGCATGCTTTGGGTAAAAAGTTAGAAATCACTGGGACTAAGTCGAGTCCAGCGATTTACGTCTCGGATGGGGACAGTTAAAGGCAGTAATTTGTCTTTGGGTCTCTTTTATAATGGGGTGATTCGTGCACAGTTTTGATTATGCAAAAAGTAAAAATGCTTAGTATTTTTACTAAAACTAGTCATTACCGGGTGAAACACAAAATATGTTGTAAATTGGTATGTTTAATTATAAAAAATGTAGATATAATTATATGAGCTAGCTCGTGACGGGCTAATAACATTGAAACCTTGTCAATCATAAAGGATACAGAGTTAATTGTGGTAAAGCTGCACAAAAATAAGCTCAACATTATCAACAAGTTTCGGCAAATTCGAATACTTTATACCAGAAGAAAATGTGCAAAATATCGTTTATATTTACCTCTCTTTATTACAAACATTATAAATTAGAAATTTTTGATATTGTTTTTAATAGGCACATTAAAACGCTTTAATTGTTTAAAACATTCCATATCTTTTCATTATTTTTGATAAAAAAATATTTTTTATTTAAGCTTCAAATATTATATATTATGGTTGTTTTTACCACTAAATAACAGAAAATGTATTAGATATCCTTACCACCAAAAATAAACTTGATAATAACATTCAAAATCTGAAGCGTCTAATTTATCAATTTATAACGGTTATTAGCCGAAGAGAAGTGGCAATGAGAAGTTAAAAAACATTATAAAATCTTGGTTTTAGAAGCATGGTGACGCCGTATTAAATTCATTCTCTTATTTTAGTAAAAACATGCCACAGTTTGTGGTAACTCTTAAAGTTGCAAAATTTAAAAAATAATACAAAATTATTTTTTTAAAATCACTCACGCAATTTGCCAAATACAGAACGGTGCAAGCTGTGACACTTTTTGTACACGTAATCTGGGTTTACTAATTCATTACTAACTATATACAGGGTGTTAACAATTTAGATAGGTTCGTATTTGGAGTTGTTAAATTGGCTTTAACAGAGCCTCATATATTTTTTCTTGTGTTCATTTTTAAATTTGGTAATTTTATTTGTAATCCGTATTTAATACCTAATACAAAATGTCTTTTTATGTTGCATTTTTTAGTTACAGCCTTGTTTAGGAAAAAAAATGGTATTTTAATAAAAATGTATAAAAAATAAGATTATTTTGGGATGTACACATAACTTGTTTCAAGAATACTTAGTAAAGTGATATTACCCTAACAAACAATAATTATTAACGGTAATTATTTAGAAGTTAGGCTCTACTGGTTTTTGGCCATAAAAAATCGAAAAATTGACATATTTTTTTTTTTTCATTTTATCCTACTTTTCATCGGATTTATGATAAAAAATTGTTTACTAATCGAAAAACAACCTATTTATAATGATTTTTGCAATTGAAAATTCATTAATTCAAAATTTTGACTTTTGACCGCAAATTTGAGGGTTATTCGATAAAATTATCGCAATATTTATATATTTTTTTCTTGTTGCGCATCAAAAGACGAACAATTAAAAAAAAATTGAGATTAACTCAATTTTTACGATTTTTACCAATTTTTACAATATTTTAAAAAATTAAAAAAAAAAACTAACCACAACTAACCAGAACCAATTTTTTTCAAAAGTCTCAATTTTTCAATTAAAAAAAATGTTTTGAAAAAAAATGAAAAATTTAAATATTTTTTTTTATTATTTTTTTAATTATTCTATTTTTGATGCGCAACCAGAAAAAAAGATATAAATATTACGAAAAATTAATGCATGACCTTCAAATCTTTAGTCAAAAGTGAAAAAAATGTTTTTTTGACTTTTCAAATGAAAAAATCTTTATGAAATCATTGTTTTTAAAGTTTCAAACAATTTTTTTTTATAAATTCGATAAAGAGTAGAATATTAAAAAAAAATGTAAATATCCTTATTTTTCGAATCTTTATGGCCAAAAAACAGTGGAGGCCCACTTCTACATAAATCGTTTATTAGCATATTAAAAACTAATAAACAACCTGAACATTATATGTTAAAAAAACCATTTGGATTTCCCGATAGTTTTAACAAACCCTGTATTAGGAAAAGACAAACATAATAATATGTTTTTATGAACTTTTTTCCATGAAATCACCTCTTTAAGTATTTTAGATAATTTAGGAAACACCCAGCCATTGCCAGAAACTTAATCAATACGATATTTTGATTAGTAGGAAAAAATTTAAGTAATAACTATAATTATAATAATACCAGGCTAAAAAAACTAACACAAAATACTTTAATGCTAGTAAATAACAATAATTGTTCCTTTAGTGTTAGTAAATATAGCTATTTATTTGTAGACATAGTTAACATAAAAACCTATTTATTTTTCGTTTCTTAATTCACTCATTTCATGTCTACCGTCAGCGTGCAGTATTTCTAAGACTTTCCAATCATTAAAATAAGACAAAATGTTCTATTAACATGGCCTAAAACGCGTTTTTAGAGAGGATGTAAATTTCTTATATCCTTTTAAAGAGACTTTTGCTTCATTAAGAAAGTAATTTTAGTTTTTATAGACACTTTAAAATATACTTACATATATTTAGATATATCATATAAATACTGCTCGCTAATATAGGGATACCCTGTAGAAACAATATATCTTCCATAATCATCATTTCCATTGTAAATTTTTGTTTGCATGTTTGCCACAAACGTATTAGGTAGAAAAAATTGTAGAATTTTCACTGAGGTAACTATTTCTAATAAGGTTCTTTTTAAAGTCGATTTACCTATTTTAAACATATGTTACCATTTGTTTCTCATAATACAACTAAGGTATGTATTTTTTTACTAACACAACGCACTAATTTTCCGCTTAAACACACATATTTTTAACCTACACTTTTCAGACTGATTCTGTTTCATCGATTATTTGACTTAACTAAGTTAAGTGATCAAAGAAAAAACAATAAATTGTTCTGTTCAATTTTCTGCAGTTTTAAATAGATGTGTTCACTAAAAGCTTTAAAAAAATTTCGTCAGAAGAAAATGCCAACAGTCTCATTCTTAAACTGTACACGATTAACAAAACGGCTTATATTTAAAATTTCTATTAGTTTTATCTTATTTGAAAGTTTGGACATTCAATACCTAAAGTAATCCCTTTATATTATACTGCAGATCAGTGCTTCAAGTTGCTAGACGATTTTTTATAGCAGTAAAGTGCCAATAACAAAATTGCCGACCTTCAGCCAAACAAACCGCTGGCGCTTGCTGGTTCTTACTTTGTTTATGTTATCTAATGACGAAGTTATGTAGTAAATTTCTTTTTATTAAGAAGCCAAAATTTATTAGCGATATTCTAATAAACAGTTTGGGTCTAAATTTAATGTAAATAAAGCAGTTACTGCCAAATTGGGTTAGAAATACGCAATGCCCAGAGTAGATACCTAACGTAGTAACGTAGAAGAATATCATTAAGGGGTTATTCTAGTCCAGAAGCCCGAATTTCGGGCGTTTTTAACGGTCGATTAAAAAAAACAATATTTTGGCTATTCATTTTTTTATAATTAATTTATTTATATTTTAAGAATACACAAAAAAATCAAAAGAAAATAAATAAATTTCACACAGTTAAACGCTGTTAAAATAGAGGGTAAAAGTGCGTGTCAATCTTGTCATGATTTCGTCTCTTGCTCATCTGAAAAATAAAAAAAATGGTAGATCAGTACAAATGTCATTAGGGTAGGAACCAGGAAAAATAAAAAAAAATCTCGCAAAATGGTTGTTGGTTCCTGCCATATAGGGATATATAAAGAATATTCATGCTAACTTTCAAGAAAATCGGTCAATTAGAACTTGAGATTTTGTGACAAACGTTTCAAAAAAAGTAGTTTCGATAAAAACCCGTGTATAGTTTTAAGTTAAGTTTCAAGTAGTCTAACAGATAGAACAGTGCATATAACTTATATTTCTTTATTCAGCGATTCCGGCTGCATATATCGGGCCTTTTTCTACCTCAAATTAAATATTTAATTAATTTTTTTCTGGAAGACGAGCACTTCTTTCTTCTTTTGGAGCACTTGAAGCTCGAAACTCCGAACTTTTGATTCTAGCTTCATTACGACGAACAACTTTCGCTATAACTTTTAAAATAATTCTAATTAAAAAATCCCTTTAAGGAGATATTCTTGAATATCTAAACTTTTGAAATATGTAAAAAAAAAACGATATTTTTTCGACTAAAATACCCCCTTAAACAATATGGGCGATGATTCCTAACCCTATTTTACATTATACAACACTGCAAACCCAGTAAAATCTTTTATTGTTGGCATTTCGTACAGTTGCTTTACGTAAACTCGATTACATTGGTTGTTTTTGATTGAACTAGCAAAAAGGGATAAAGGATTCGAGATTATAAGAATCTTTAAAATAAAATTGAAAAGACCATCTTTTATATCTATTCTAGAAGACTTGATTAATACTATTTTAACATGTAAAACCATAGGACATTTATCAGCAAAAATACTTATTTATACACCACGGGTAACTTTAAAATTGTTTTTAAGGAATTTTAGTATAATATTATATATTTTTTTATAAATTTGGTTTAAATATTAAGTGAATGCAGTAAGATAACTTTTTACCAGGTTTTGTTAGATATGCTAATTATTAGCTATAGCCATGTATTTCACATATCGTCTCTCCGTAAGCAAAGTGACATAAGTCCAAAAAAGCAATTTTTGAGTTATATGCCAAAGATGTGATAAAATATGATAGAGAATGTTTAAGTGGCTTACTATTGTGAAATTAGAAATAAACTGGTTTGTTGGCCTTGTTTGCTTTTCGTCAATAAAATCGGCGTTTAAAGTCGATTTAAATAATTTACATAAGGTAAACAATATCTTATGTGAAAAGCTCACTTGCAACAAGTTTAATGAAAAAAAAAATTGAAATACATCATTAATAAGTGAGTTTTTATAAATTGCTTTCCTTCTTTCAATTTTCACCGCAAGCCATTAATAAATATGCTAATATTGAACTAAAAGAAGGCATGTCTTTTAGGATATCTTTCTAAAAAATGAACCCGATGGTTTATAGGATTTTTTTCTTTTAAATGATCCTTTGTGTCACTTGTTAAAATATTTTTGTTAAATGGGACAAATTTTTCATGTATATTCAACCTCCAAAGATAGAAATTATTGTCAATAGTTTTACCTTGAGTCTGTTTATTTTTTTAGAGTAACTAGTGCATAGTAGGTTTTATTTATTTTGTAGAATTTAAGAAACTTTTTGTAGATATCTGTAAATTAAAATAAAATTTTATTTTAAATATACAATATATTTATTTATTTATTTATTTATATATTTGTACTTTGTTATTAAAATTGTTGTCTTAAGTTATGTTGTTTTGTGATGTTTCATATTATAGATAGAGATGAATTCAGTAACTGATACTTGTTATTACTATACATAATTGTACTGAGTAGCTGCATGTTGCTTTATTCTTCATCTATAGCTTTTTGCACCCCTTTTCTTCCTGACTGCTTTGCAGACCTGTAGTGTGTGTTGAGTTATTTGTTTTGTGTTTCCCCCTCTTAAATATAGACTCGGCTATAATATTGTCATTTATGCTGCAAAAAAGCAGCGCGTATACATATTAAGTGTATTTTAAATACAGAAGCCTTAAAGTTTAGGCTTTTTTTTAAAGATTAAAGCAAGTTGATTGTATAAGTAATGTAAATGTACACAGGGTGACTCAGAACTTATTGTTTCTTTTGGGAATATGTGAACAGTAATTTTTGGCGATTTTCAGTTGTGTTTACTTCAGTGAGATTAACCTTTGTATCAGTAACTAAAAGTGTATCGGTAGTAGTAATGTGTCAACTCCATTTACTAATTCGAGTTAGGGTCAGCTCGAATTGACTCGAGTTTAATTCCCTCTGACTCGAATTTGACTACTACGCCATAGCCATAGGGAAAAATTGCGCCACCAGAATTGAAATCGCGTGACAGAAAGTCTGAACCCAGAAAATCAACTAAATTGGTAAAAACAAAAAAAAACGGTCAAATTATTTACTCAATTTCATCTAGTTAATTAGAGTTACATAACTCGAGTTCAGTTCGAGTTACGTAAATTTCAACTTAAGTTAAATCGAGTCGTGTTTTTTCCGAGTTGGCACATCTTTAATCGGTAGTGCGATGGGTCGGTCTTTACACCACTCGATTCCAAGGTCATGCTACCTCGCGGATTAGCTACTACAGTAGCCCCACTAAGTTATGTAGATTTTTTCATTAAACTGTATTTAAAAATATTTTTAAATTTGTTTTTGGTCCATGTATCAAGTCAATCAACAAAAACTGAACAAGGCTATTTCCCATATAAAAAAAATGTGACCTAGTCATTTGGGTATTTTTCCTTTAGAATTTTGAAGAACGTTTTTAAAATTTATTTGTAAATTGTTACAAAAGTGGACTACCCTAAAATAAAATAAACATTGTCGTAATGGGACGCCCTATTTATTGATTTATTTTTAAAAGTATCATTTTTTTTTGAAATGTGTTAATAAATGGGATTTTATATTTAATTTAGTAACAAAAGGTTAAACTTAATTCGTACGAGGAATTTGCGATTTAAATTAGAAAGTAGAAGAGACTTAACAATGAATACCTGAATGCCACAATGGAAAAAGTCAACAATTTGTCAGAACATTTATTATTAATGTTAATCTTTGATCATATACCTACTAGAGGCAGTCCTCGCCGATTGGCAGTGCGCACAATAGTGCGAGAGAGAAAGAAAAATCTGGCTCTCGCTCAAATCTTTTAATCGGCCGGTGGGAGAGGATTTTACCCCGCTCTGCGTACTGATTGGTGGGCGGAGTATATACCCCCACCGCAATCAGCACGTTAGAGCAAGAGAGAAAGGTGGCACTCCGATTTTTCTCTCTCTTTCTCACGCCTGTTCGTACTTCCGAGCGCCAGGGCTTTTTCTAGTATAGTAGGTATATGCTGGAAGCTTTTAATACATATTGGTAAAGGTTAAAAAGTTTTTTTTTATCAAGAAATATGAAACATTTTATTAAACGAAAAAATATGAATACATTTATTTAAACAAGATAAAAATGGTATCTCTTCGGTTCCAATTTAAACCATTTTCTTAAGTATCTTTTTAAATTCCACGGCAAAAATACACAAGGTGGCTGTTTAAATTTATCTGTTTTAAATACGAGGAAATCTGCAGATATGCCTCCAAACCAAAGACAAATAACAGTTAATAAAATTAAGAGATGTATAAAACCAAAAAGTTAATTTGCAGAAATCTACTGTAAAAACTCTGGCTTTTGTTTTTTTTTTGAATTCTTCGTGAGTTCTCTCTTGATAACTTGGAACACTGCAAAAAGCAAATATTTTACTTTATTCAGAACTTTGTTTAAAAACAAATGAAGAAATGACTTGGAAAATTCAGCAAAATGGCTTGTTTTTGCACTATTAAGGTGCTTATTATATTAATTATAATTCACCATTTAAATTTGCGAAATCATAAATTTCCTGCGTATTTGATGGACCTAGATCCCTGGGACTATTATCTAAAACTTTATTTATTATAGTAAAGTCTAACTACCAATCACTGTATATAAAGAGCTGTAAGTGTTATAACAGAGGTAGATATTATTTTTGGTGCATGTGACCTGTAGAGACGTATAAATAAACTAGCTTACTAAATCTACATATTTTCCAATTCAGTCACAATAGTTTTGGGGTTAGCTGGCCATTGAAAATTATACTTATTTATTTTGCTACTTGTCTTCTAAGGCACCTTTAAATGAAATTACTTGACGTATATTTAAAATCTTTTCATACTCGATTGCATACGCAATTGCATTTAAAATAGTTGTATTACTTTTCATCCGTAGTAAACAATAGGTGTTCGTATAAATCAGACAGCTAATAAGTCACCGCTTCGAGGAAACCAAAATACTTAAATTTGACTAAATATACTGGGTGACAAAAAAAGGTAAATATCTGTAATCATTATTAAATTTAAATTTAAATAAAATATAGTTTATTATTAGATAATTGCTAAAAAATGAGTAGGTGTTGAGCCAAATTGGATGATCAATAACAAAATGAAGTGTAATAATGCGTCCTCAAATTCTAGTATACTTATTGACACGTCTGGCCATTGATCTAATGAGGAGGTCGATACCCTCTATGAGTATCTCATTACACTCATTCTAAATGTTTAACAATCTGAGACCTAGGATGTCCCACCCATGTTGGATCAGAGATAGATCAGACGATCTTAAGACCACAGTAAGTAATTAATAAGGTGTTAATCCATGAAGTCTACGGTTCCTCTGGTCACATGTGGAATAGCGTTCTCTTTTAGGAAAATACGCTTTTCGATGGTCACAAGGACACTACTTCCTAAATGTACCTAAGGGCTGTAATGTTACCTCTGTTAAACATTTTAGGCGTTCTGCTACCGTATCCCATAGCACCCCATACAATTACACCCACGATGTAATGAACATGTCTCTCTATATCAAACTGAATTACGTTTTTACCACGTCGCCTTCTCGCCGGGGTTTATGATCCCAAACAAAAGTAGGATTCATTTCTAAAGATTATCTTATTCATCTTCTAATACCACAAACATCTGTTCAATTGCAGTCGGTTGCATCTATGCTCAGGAGTCAATGGCAACAGTCAATAGGGAAGGTAAGAAAAAAGGCAAAAACTTATTCGGCGATACACTTTACGCATCCCGATTACCCTTTCGTGTTCTTAAAACCACCAATTCGTAATCGCCGAGTCGAAATAAAGTGATTGCTAAGAGCCAAAGGTCTTAGTTTACGATCTTGACGCTCAAATGTTTCTCCTCGATGTCCAGTGCTGCAGCTTTGCCCCAGGCCTTCTTGTATCTATACCTGATAACGTTTCAAAATGGTACGTGAAGATAAGTATGTTTCTTTTTATGTTTTCTGAAGTCATTGAACTGTAAAATATAGAACCTCTTTAAGTCGAACCTCAATAGGTCGAAAACCTCCAAAACTCAAAAAAATGTTTTGTTCCCTTTCCTTCAAGCCCCAAAACCTCCATTACTTGAAATCTGTTTTGAACACAGTTCTGTAGTGTCCCAAAGTTGTAAATGTTAACCCTTTATTAGTCGAAATAATCAGTGAGTTCCGGCAAGCCATTTTGGTACCTACATATTTTCCCTTTATAACTCGAAAAATTAAATTGGACCTCTGTATCTCGAACATAGCATTGTTTTATTTTACAACCTTTACAACTCGGTTATTTGAAACTTACTACCTCTATAGTTCAAAGAAAAATAAGTTACCGACTTTAAGAATTTGCCGACAATGTAAGTACACCATTGCTTCTTATAAAACAATTTAAGACATTCTCCATAAGTCAGAAACTCTATAACTCGAATTTTTTGGCGTCTCCCTTGATGTTCGACTTATACAGGTTCTACTGTAGTTATCATAATCGTAATTAAATATACTTTTTGCGTGCCAATGTAAATTTACAAATCGTGAAGCGCGAAAATGTTTAACTTTTCTTTATTTAATAAAAAATAAAGTACCTACAAACATTCACAACAAAAATCGAAACGTTGCCTTCATGCTCGTATGCATATTATTTTCTTCCCACACTAAACCTAATCGTTCTTGTGGCAAACTGCTGATAAGAATATTTAGACCATTTGGCACTCTTCAGTTCTGTGTATTGAGCATGGTAAATCTTATATTTCTTCTTTTGTTTTTTCCTGGGAGCCGTGTTGATTTACTACCAGACAAGTCTGTATAACCCCGAATCTGGTTGGTTGATATATTCCTGTGGAATCATTTTCGGTTGCCCAAATAATGCCTGTCTTTTTGGATTTAACGCTTCATGTTCGCACAGTATATGGTAGGCTGTTTCTTCCCCTTTGTCGCACATACTGCAACTTGGGTCTCCATTGTATGAGCCTATCTTGTGTAGGTGTTCTCTTAGGTTATTGTGCCCTGTTAGCAGCCCTACGGTTATGCGAGTTTTTGTCTAAGTAGTTCTTCCTTCGTTCTTTTGGATGGCATTATGAAGCATTTTCCATGTCTGTTTCTACTGATGCTCTCCCAGTAGTCCCCGTGTGAATTTTTTAACGTTTCTTTATTTTATAAAAAATAAAATACCTACAAAGCTTCACCACAAATATCGAAATTGCTATGCTCGTATGTAAACAATTGTAAGCAAATTGTAATATTTAAATTGGTATACATTCTGTGTAAAATTTCCCGTAAATTTTTTAAAAATTCAGATAAATCTACTGTGTTTATGTCTCATTAACCATTTTCAAAGATCTTTTTAAAAGAATCTTTAAAAAATAAAAAAAAACCTTAACTTAAACTTAGACACAAGATATGCAATATAGTAAACATTTCAAAACTATTATATTTTGAAATTTCAAGGGTTCGTAGATCACCTGTTTCACTATCAAAATCTTTAAATATTTTTAAAAATTTTTTTTTGATTAAGATTTTTAAATGTTCCTATTATTTCCTAAATAAGCCATTTGGAAAAGTCCCAATGTCTTGAATGTTATGAATCACCTTTACATCATTATTAAAATGTTCAAATATGTCTATGCAGAAAATTTTTCCTTTGGCAAAACTGGTAATGCAACTTGCTTGTTGTGATTGTACTGTGAGCTTTCTATGCTTTCTTTCGCTTCCTTGTAGATGTCTACCAACCCGCTCGTGGCTACCGATCTCGCACGAACAGCTCTTCAGGCGTAGGCGAAACTGATTTCGTGCTTTTGCAATCGTCACCAATTGGGCATATGCATTGGCAGCCGGTTAGTATATCCGTAGCTGGGTACGGGGAGAGCTTCAGCGATCAAAGCTCGAGGTGTAGTTCGCAGCCACCTTCTCCAGGTAAGTCAAAAATGTAGAAAAAAACGATAAATCAAATTTTAGTTTATATCGCAGAAAGAGACATTATTCCAGAAGTTTCAGGACAATCTTTCCTTTAATCAAAGGCAGTAGTGTAGTGTAATGATGAGAGATCATCCTCCCTTATTGACTATAGAGCACCCAGAGCAGGAGGAGCAGGAGGATCTCTCATCATTACACTACTCAGTACATTGACAATCAGTTTTATTTAAAGTATTCCCTTAATATTCATTTTAAAAATCTGTATTTATAATTAAAATATATACAGCGTTTTTTAAAAAGTCCGCGTCATACATACAGTGTGTCTAAAAAGTTTTTCTTTATAAAAAGTTCTGCATTGTCTAAAACCTTGAATAGAATCATCAGATGTCAAAATATATTAGTCGAATACGACGGTTATCAAAAAAAATGTTTTTTTTCTCTCCAGGGTAAGGTTCCTTTACTTTTACAAATGACGAAAATTATTAAAAAGGAAAGATGTTCAGAAAAAAACTTTAAATATTCAAAATTGTTTATTTACAATAAAAAAACATTTTTTTCCAGCATTTTCTTTGCGGTAATGTTAAAATGTAAGTTTGCACATAATTAATAAATTTTAAAAAATGTTTTTTAATGTAAATAAACAATGTTGAATATTTAATAGGTATTTCTAAACATCTTTTCTTTATAATAATTTTAAGGTACTTTACCCTGGAGTAAAAAAATATGTTTTTGCTATACCTCGTATCAGCTGATAAATTTTGACACCTGATAATTGCATTTAAGGTTTTGGACCATGCAGAACTTTTTATAAAGAATAACATTTTTGTATACCTAATAATAAAAAAGTTTTTCATATGCCGCCTATAACTTACGTAGACACACTGTATAATTAAATTTTATATTAAATTTGATGTTGGCATTAGTTTGTGCTTCAAATTCGATAAAAAATCATGCAGACTCGCCAAAATGAAACCCATTATCTGTGATAATTGACACTTTTTTTTAAAATGTGTCAAAAATGGCATTATTTAGATGAATAATGCAAGTTTATGTCCATATTCAAAGTCCAGGTCACTATGATGAAGTTGATTTTTTCATTATTTTTGAAAATAAAAAAACTTTAAAAATCTACTTCATCTAACCCACAAGTACCTAGTCTGTAAAATGCTTACTTTCTAATAATAATTTTTATAAGATTCTTTTGCCTTCGTTACTTTGTTTTTTGCAAATATTAAAACTAGGGCTGGAAAATTTTGACATGAGTGATGCAAAGTTAAAATAAACTTTTTCGCTTTTACAAATAAACACCATTATTATATTGTTTTAAAAAGCAAACATATCTGAAAACTCCAAAATGTTGTCAATAAAAATACAAGAGTTGCAGTTAGGTGGCAATAACTGCTGTAAAAACCTAATTAAATCGACATGCATTGCTTATGTATTAGATTTTCACAGCAGTAACTGCCATATAACTTTTGTATTTTTATTTGCAACATTCTGGGGTTTTCAGACATGTTTCCTTTTTAAAACAATTTAATAATGGGGCTGTAAAGGTGGAAAACTATGTTAACTCTGCAGCACTTATGTTCCATTCTTTCAGTCCTCATTTTAACATTGCCAAATAATGAAGTAACGAAGGCAACAATTTAAAAAAAAAAATATGAGAAAGTTAGTATTTTACTGATAAATACGTTATTATGGTGTAAATAAAGTGAATTTTAAATGTTTTTATCTATTTGCTAAATATTGGAAGAACTCGGGAAATGGGAATCGAGGCAAAGAGAGACTCACTGGAACAACGCTCCAGGCCTAAGAAAGGGGAAGAGATTGATCTCACGATCGTTTAAGTATATTAAGAAGATGGTTAGAGCTTCAAAAAAAACAACTTCAGGAAAATCACTAACTTGCTGACAGCACACGGCCCTCTGATAGCAATTCTGGATTCTTACAGATTGACAAAAAAAATAATGGATTTATATGTTTTTTGTAGTTTTCCATGGAATTATAATCAGAAAAATGAAATGAAAAGCAAAATAAAGTATCGGCAGTTTCGACTTTAGAGATTACTGATGAATATATAATGTTTTTTTTATGAGAATTTATCAGTTATGCTATGATAGAAATTATATCTGGACATTTCTCGATTCAAATAGTCCTATCAGGATTCTTATTGAAACCTAACATTTTCTATCAGGCTTTTTCCACAGGGACCTTAAAAAGATGGGAAAAACTGACAATGAACGCTGTAGGTTGTGTGACTGATCGAGCGAATCCGCGGAACATCCACTATGCGAATGCATGCAATTAACACGCCAAAGGCTAAAATATCTAGAAAAAGCATCTTTGACTTCCAAAGATTTAAAAAACTTGCCCCCCGAAACATTTTCAACTTTGCGAAAAGTTTGGAAATTGAGATCTTCTAAGTCGAAGTGAGAGTAGGGCTATGTTGAACCGAGCGATCTTATTCACTACAAAAGCGTTTCCCAAAGTATGTTCCGCGGAACCCTGGGGTTCCGCACGACTTCGGCAAGGGTTTCGCGAAAAAAAAATGATTCTCTGAGTCCAGAATCCTGACTGGATTTTCGACTTACGTATTACCAAAAAAATAAGTATCGCATGCAATAAGCTGGACGAGAGGCCGATATGCGAATGCAACTTTCATCAATAAGACCCAGTGGCAGCTCTTGGATTTTCAATTTTTTTTATCTAAAAAGTCAGACATGAGATCCACACTAAATTTACCAGATGCTATTGGCCTTAAGGGGAACACTGGTAAAAAAATTGAAATTTGCTAGTAAATAATCGAACTATCAGAAGCAAATCCTCTATATGTATTATTTTCGTGAATTTAACCAAATGTTATCGTCAAAACTCATATTTCGCTAAATTATCTATGTTTTTCTCGTGCCTGGGGAGTTGCGCCTCCTACAACACTTAGCATTCTTGACTCCATTCAAAGAAGAGCTGTTCGTCTTATTAATGATCCCACACTTACAGAAAAGCTTCCTTCCGTTGCCCACCGACGCGACGGGCTGTAAGGTATCTGTCGCTCTTTTATAGGTATTTTCATGACATCTTTTTACAGTCCAACTTAAGAGGCCCCCAACTTCCGACTTTGTTTGTTCCTTTATCCCTGCCCAGCCTGTGGAACCTGCTACACGCAGAAGTTTTCCCTTTTTTTTCAGATCTCCAAATATTTAAGTCTCATGCCGAGTAAACTCCCTCTTACCACACTTCAGACAGCCACGGTACAGTACGGCCACAGCCATGGTAAACTGTCCCAAGATAAAAAAAAATGTGTGAAGAGTAGTGAAAATAGTTTCATTCCTTGCATTGTATAAAAGTATCCTTTTTATTATTTCATGTTTAAATTCCTTTGAGGTTTTTTAATAAAATATTTTTAAGTGTATTACTAATATATTTTGTAAAAAATAAATTACAACCATATTACGAATCTATCGATTCCTATAATTTAAAATGCAAAAATATTTATTTGTGCAGCATTAAGAGGTTTCCGTGTTTATTTTTCCTGTTAAAAAGGGTTCCATATGTGAAAAAGTTTGAGAAACTCTGCACTACAATACAATACAATTTGCCAAAAATAGTGATAAAATCAATAAGACTTTCATAGAGTTTTATATCTTGAATAGGTGCCCAAGATTTGATATACCTTATAAAATATAATAAACTATGTAATAATATTCTTTTTTCTTAAAATTTTTAGTGCAAGAACGCCGGTATTCCATCAGCAGCAAGCCCAATTTTAAGTCTATTCAAGATAATCAAACTAGAGAAAATCGGGGACGCCACGTAGTTATCAAGACCGATTCCGATGCCCACAGAGTCAGTATTTCATCAAACAACTCCACTGTAGTCTATGAAAGTCAGTCTAGCAAATCCGGTAGTCAACAAGGGAAGTCTAGACCAAGCTCTTTGACTTTAGCACACAAAGAGAGCAAACCTCATAGGCCTTCGTTAAGAAACAGGTCCAAGAGTATAGACAACAGTAATAGTGCTAAAAGAGAACGCCAACAAAGAGAAAAAGTTGCAAATTTTGCTAAGTTACAAAAATTCAGGGAGAAGCTGCTTCAATCTAGCCCCGAGTTGAACGAGACCAGCGATAACGAGAGTACTCCGTTGGTATCTGAAGTATCTTCCCCTTCAAATAGATCAGGGCAAAGTTCTGATCCTAAAACGTCTGGTTCTGTTAGTTTTCCTATGTCACCTTTGTCTCAGAAAAGTTTATCACCCGACAGAGATCTCATAAAACACACTAGAAGTGAGCAAAACTTAAACGATGCAGTGGAATACTCGCCTTTCCACCCTCCTTTAAGCGACTGTGGCGTGTACTCAGGGGATAAAACTACAAATCATGGTCCAACTCATGTAACTTCTCCGGATTCATATAAAACCAGGACCAGAACCATGTCTGGTGATTCTAGCAGCTCCCTAACTGGGTTTTTGACAAATATCAGTATGCAAGAGGATATAACAAACAGTAATTCTAGTTTACATAGTTTTTCACATAGTTCTGGTCATTTATCCAGGCAAAATGCTGTTGATTCCGAAGAAAATTTGACAGACGTTTACTGTAATCCAGCTAGGCAAAATTAGAATCTTTAGGAATTTAACCAGGTAATAATAATTGACATTTTTGCTTAATATACAGGTAGACCATGTTTTTGATGTAAAATTTTGACAATCGATAGAACACCTTTTTTATTAGAAAAAAACAGTATGTCAGCAAACCCTAAGGTTTGAGATACATTTTTTCCCTTTAAAGCATAGCTACCCTATGTTCATTTTTGCTAAATTTGAGATTATTAGAAATAATACCGGGTGATCCAAGAGGGTGGCTGACCGCTGTCTTTTTTAATATACAAAAATCAAACTTGGGAATATCATACATTGTCAGATTTCATGTTTTTTTTAGAAGTCACGTGACCTTTGGTAACTTCCGGTCTTACCGGAAACGGCCTTGACTTCTACTTTTCCTATAAGACACCCTATATATTTTTACATTTATGGATTTCTGGGAACATTCTGCGTCCAACGGTTCCCCATGTCTCAAATTTTGATAGCTATGAAAAAAATAATTTTTTTGGTTTTGATCTAGGTGGCCATACTGGGCTAAAAATTAATATCTTGATGCTAATTGATTAAAAAAATAAATAAAAACACCCTGTAAATGCTTTACGCTTAATTTGATCGCGTGTTAGGGTTTTGAATTGAAAATAATCCAATATTTTAAAATGGGATGATATGGGTTCACCTTGTCATTAGAAAAGCTTATCCTAAAGAATTAATTTTAAGTTTAAAAATAATTAAAAATTCAACCTTTATTGCTCTGACCAGACCTACATACAGGGTGCTGTCCTGATAAGATCGTCCTCCGGCGATATCTTGAAAACCCTTCATCGCATAGCTTTTGAAAAAAAAATATTTATAGTGAAACCAGCCTCGAGAAAATACTGGAAATTATTTTCAAGTTTCTAATTTTACCGCTAGAGGCGTAAAAACACGGACTATTTAAAAATATGCCATATTAACTTATATGTCGTTGATAGTTTTTTTACAATTTATGTAAAATTAGGAAACTTTTTTCTTTTAAGCGTTTTTCTCTAACCTGTCAAATATAGGAAGGGGGGAAGAGCGAATGTACATTTGAAAAAAATTAAATAACTTTTTTTGTGTTTAACCGATTTTGATAAACTACGTCTCGTTTAAAAGAGCTCTTACCAGATATTCAGATAAAATGTTGGTATAATCAATTTATTTTTTTTTATCCCTAGAGACTGATTTGTGTTAAAGTTATAAATTTTGTCAATTTTTTTGAAAAATTTAAATACAATGGTATTATTATTATAAACCCATTAAAAAGAGCATAAAAAAGTCAAGAAACTGGTGAAAACCGCATTTTGGTATCTTAATTAATTTTCGACTAAACAACGTGGCGTTTTTATCGAGAATGCCATGACAACAAAACCCTTTGTTTTTTTACAAATATTAAATAATATTAATAATATCCTTATTATTTGTTTATTATCAATTTAATAACAGCATTTATAATTACACGGCTCGTGGATAATAATAGCTGATTTATTATTATCTACGGGCCTGGCTAATTGTATCTTCATTGTGCTGGAATAGGATGCACATTTCCAGTTTCTCTTAAATGGGTTGCCAAACATCTAAACACGCTTTTATTAAAATGCCGTATTTCGGAATACCTTATGGCATATTGTCTTGCAGCAATGGAGGCATTTTGAAATTTTCAAAATAAACGGCGAGCATATCGTATGCCTCGGTGGTGAAATAAGACATAATTTAAAAATGGTTAACTACACTACTACTAATAATAATAATGAACTGCGATAAACAAGAACTAAATTTAAAATTATCAGGTTTGACAAACAATGCACTTGTCATTTTTGACGTCTTGGTTTTCTGTGTTTTTTGACATCCCGGTTTTCTGTGATTTTTGACGTCCCGGCACTCGCGATAAAAAAGCCGCGTTGTTTATCTGACAACTTAAAATAGGAAAGGATACGAGAAATGGAGTTTTTCGGCAATAAGTCAAGAATTAATTAAGATATCGCAATGCGGTTTTCACCAGTTTCTTGACTTTTTTATGCTTTTTAATTGGCTTATAATAATAATACCATTGTATACAATTTTTTCGAAAAAATTGACACAATTTATAATTTTAACACAAATCAGTCTCTAGGCATAAAACAAAAAAATGAATTAATTATACCAATATTTTATCCTAAGCCCTGGCAAGAGCTCTTTCAAACGAGACCTACTTATCAAAATCGGTTAAGACCAAAAAAAGTGATTTAATTTTTTTCAAATGTACATTCGCTCCTCTCCCTTTTTATATTTGACAGGTTAGGGAAAAATGCTTAAAAGAAAAAAGTTTCCTAATTTTACATAGTTTGTGAAAAAACTATAAACGACATAGGTTAAAATGGCAAATTTTTAAATAATCCGTGTTTGTAATTTTGTTCTTAGTTTTATGCCCTCTAGCAATAAAATTAAAAACTTGAGAAAATAATTCCAGCATTTTCTCGAGGCTGGTTTTACCATAAATATTTTTTCCGAAAGCTGCGATGAAGGCTTCTCGAGATATAGCCGGACGACGACCTTATCAGGACACCCTGTATATCAAAAACAAAAAATGAAAAAAAAAGCTGTCAAAATTTGAGATATAGGGTACCGTTGGATTCAGGATATTCCTGGGAACCCAAAAATGTAAAAATATACAGGGTGTCTCATTTGAATATTGGAAGTAAAGGCCGTTTGCAGTAAAATCTGAAATCACCCAAAGTCACGTGGCTTGTTAAAAGAACGTGAAATTTGACATTATATAATATCTCCAAGTTTTATTTTTCTGCATTTTAAAAAATGCAGAAAAACGTGGGTGAGCCACCCCCCTAAATCGCATGGTATAGTAAAGTATTTTCGATTAACTGCAAAAGTAAAATTAAATTTTACTGCTGATAACACTTAAAATTTAAATGACAAATGGGCCGATATTGAACCGCTTTGTAATTGTTTGTGCAAAACTACCCTTAAGTATGACAATGAATTTATATCAAAAATGGACTTACTAGAACTGATTTAAAGGGACGTTTTTAAAATGTCTTTGAAACTTTTAAAGTTACTTTTATGATAAATTTAAACACTTAATCAACGAAACTTAATTAAGTTTAGGTAATAAATAAGATGTTTTTTTTAATTTTTAACGAGAATTTATTTGTTGCGGCTAAATTAGAATTTCTAAAACTAAGTTTTCATTTTTTTTTACGTAAATGTGGTAATCTTGTTTTGTCTCAATGAGATCCATCGTTTTTGGATAAAATGCTAACCCTAATTTTTAGTGTCCCGCCGAAGATTAAATTTTAAAATTACCTATGCAAATCCTATTTTACTTCTTTTTATGGGTTAAAAAGTGGTTATGGTAATTGTAAATAAATAATTGTTTAAAAAGTTACATTGCATCGTTCTAAAAATATATTATCATTATAATAATATGGCTCATATTTTTGTAATGACCGAGACTATATAAGTCTTTAATTTAGGAACCTTAAAATATTTTGTGTTTATTTAGACGATTATTGAAATTTGTTTTTGTTGAACTTGCAAATTGGGAGCCGTTATACCTGGCATTCGCCAGCTCGCCCTCACCCCTCTAAAGCTTAGCAAGAGACGGAGCAACCCTTCCGCATTGGTTACACTCCCGTTAAATCGGGTTAATAGAGGGGCTAGACATATTTCTTAGGAACTCCTATGTAGTCCGGCTCAAAACCGTATCGAAGCTCCCGACTATTTCAATTAAGAAAGCTATTCAAATGCACATTCAGTTGTCGGGAAATGCAACAACGAAATCCAGATATAACCGGTTTCTTTCTCCCGCCTACCCGGAAAAAAATATGTAGTTTTTTATCGACCGCACCTCACTGGTTGGAGGTCAAACAGAAACTTCTTCTTCTTCTTTCCTGGAAGCCGTTTAGATTTACTACCGGAGGCAGCGCAGCCTCTTGGGCTTTTTGTGCCTAATCTCTCATTAGTCTTCTTCCTTCTACGAGTCTGTATAATTCCGAGACTGGTTAGTTAATATATTCCTGTCGGCTCATTTTCGGTTACCCAAATAATGCCTGTCTTTTGTGATTAAACGCTTTACATTCGCACAGGATATGGTATGCTGTCTCTTTTCCCTCGTGGCACATTCTTGGGTCCTCATTATATGAGCCTATCTTATGGAGGTGTCCTCTCAGGTTATCGTGCCCTGTTAGCAGCCCTACGGTTATGCAAAGTCTTTTCCTACTTTGTCTGAATAGTTCTTCCTTCGTTCTTTTGGATGGGCCCCTTATGAAGCTGACGTTCATAAGAAGTTCCTAGCCGCCACCCAGCTTTCCACTCGCGCGGTCGTCAACTGAATGGATCGTTATAATTTTCTTCGTTTTTTCCGTTTTCGGCGGGATACAAAACTTCGGCTTCGGCCTAAACAAAAACTTTTTTTGGCCAAAGTCGATAGTATGGCCGAAGGTGCCATTAATTATATTCTAATTTACTGTGTTTTAGGGTTTCAATGAAATGAAATATTCATGGTATTACTGTACATCTCCATATTCTCCATAGGATAAAATGAGGACTGGAGTCAGCAGTTAGGATGTATTCTCTCTTGTTTTTTTAAGAAAAGAACCGTTATTCTTCTTGTGATAAAAATGTTTATAGTTATTAGGGTTTATATTGTATACGTATACAGTCCTGAATATATTGGTAAATTTTTTTAACTATCAAAAATCTATGGATAGATGATGAAAGTTTATTTCGTTTAAATTTTTTTTGTATTTTATTCAGGGTCTTAGATTTGTTGCACAGATATAAATAAATCAAATTGTATAGCCCAACAGCTGGTGGCGACCATGTTTTGCATAGTGCTGTTTTTATGTTAGTAGAATGCGGAATGGAAGCTTTGGTAAAACTTTTGTTGCTATTTTGTTATTGTGTAACCATAAAGGATACAAAAAAGCTCACGAAACCATGTTTTTTAACTTATTTAATTGTAAAATTCCCAATTAGAGCGAAAAATAAAGACATTACTGTGCAGAGTTGCCTGTCGTTTAAATTCATCACTAGATTTACTAGTAACACATTATTTGTTAACGATGTCACCATAAACATGAATTTATTAAATTAGAATGATCAAATAAAAGGGATTATACATACATTTCTTGAAAAATTAATACAGAAATCTCAAAAGATATCGGTGCTTAGTAGATTTTAGATATTAGATGTCAATAAGTGTTGATAATAACGGGTTATAAATACGTACTTAATTTTGAAACTCTCGATGTACAATAAATATATGAAATACCAATTGTGATTTTAGAAAACTAAAAAAGCTTATCAGTGTTATAATGTATACAGAAACATTTAAGAATTGCAGTAAAAACGATGTACATTAGATTTTTAGAGTCATTGTTATAAGAAGATGGCTTATTCGTCTGATTTCTGCAATGTCACCTTGCATATTATTATGCAAATATTAGTATTCTTACTGTATATCTGCATGTCAAAGTTGTGATTTCTATTGAAGCTAGTAATTTTCGTTTGTTCAGTTTCATGGCTTTAACATTTTAAAACTTTTTTTATTGAAACAAAGAAATGTTAAAATTTTAATATTTTAATTTCATAACAATTGGTGTTTTGTTTCACAAAAATTATTTATATTGCCCTGACAAGTGTTTCAGTCTTACGATCATTTTCAAAGTGCTTTACAGGAAACTTAGGCTTTATATTTTCTTTAAGTGCTGTTATATAATGAAAGACAATCAGGTACCGAAAGTAACAGCAGCATCAATTATGGAGGTGAACCCATAGTCTATTTATGTGTTCCTAATAATATTTTTATTGGCTATTGACTTCTTGATGGCAAGAATTTCTAAATAATCCGATATGATTTCCTTTTGGAACATTAATAACAAGTTTAACTTTTCATTACTAAATAGGCAATTATTGTCAACGCAGTGTTTCCCAAAGCCCCTTTTTCTTTCATTATATAAAATAGAATGTACATATTCTTTTAGTTCATTCTTGAAGGCATCGGCCTGTTTGTCCAATATAAATTGCTTTTAGAAGAAGCGGTCCGATGCCTTCAAAACAGAATAAAAGAACATAGACATTCTGTTTTAAAAAACGGACTTTGCGGAACACTATATTGACAATAATCACCTATTTAGCAATAAAAAAGTTAAACTTGTTTATAATGTTCCAAAAGGAAAATATAAGAAGTTTTTGGATAATATTGCCATCAAAAAGTCAATAATCAAGAAAAATATTATTAAGAACACACAGATTATGGGTTCACCCCATAATTGATTCGGCAGCCTAGGTACCTGATTATCTTTCATTATATAACAGCACCTAAAAAAAAAAGCTTAAACTTTACCAGATGTTAAAATAGTCACATTTTCAAGTTTAGTTTTCATGTAAAGCTCTTTGAAAAAAAAAACGAAACAGTCGTCAAAGCAGTCTTAATAAATTTTATAAAACAAATTCACCAAATGTTATTAAACTAAAATATTTTTTAAATGTTTCATCTAGAGTAGAGCCCACCGCGGAATCTATACAATTTATCAAAGTCAAAAATATTAGACAAGAAAATGAGTATGAATTATACAATCAGGTTTTAAAAACAGTATGTTTACCTTTGGAAAAAAAATAATATTTTGATTAAAGATAATGATTAAATATTCTTTTTAAAAAATAAATTGCTTATAGAGCGTTTAAAATTCATACACAGTGGCCTCTGTATCATTTCGTGTGTTTAATTAATTACTATTACTAAATACTTTTATTTTTCTGGGCAGATACACTATTTTTTACACAATTTAGTTCCTGCAATAAATATTTTCTAAAAATTAAAGTACTGTGAAACCGAAATAGTATTTAAAGTCTAAAATTGTAAAGGTACCAAATTTTACAGCAAGCACAGTTCATAAAAATAAATGATTGACTGGATATATTGACAGTATATTTTAGAATACAAAATAATTTTAAAAACTCTGCAATTTAAATATAAAAAAACACAAAAATTTGACTTTGTTCACTAGGAAGTTATATTTTTAATGTTAAACTACAACAAACAACTGTCAAAGCTGTCCAATTTAAGCTCTACAGCAAGAATACTATTAGTACGAGATCTGGCCTCTTAAACCTGCAGGTGTCTGTTTTTTTGATGGGACCAAATTTTTATAAATAATACAGTAGAATAGATTACAGCAGCGTTACCTGGCAAAATTCAGTCGCAACTACCATTAAATAAATATTTATTTCAGTTAGATGATTTAGGAGCATGTCTCACCTTTTTTTTTCTGCACTTTTCAAGATAGAAAAATGAAACTCACTAACTTTTTATTTTCGAATGAGACCCTCTGTATATTATTACATTTTTGGATTCCTGAAAAAATTCTGCATCTACTCTATTTATTAAATTTTGATAGCTATTTTTTTATTTTTGAAACTGTTGGACGCAGAGTGTTTCCAGAAATCCAAAAATGTAAAAATATACAGAGTATTTCATTTGAAAAATGAAAGTTGAGGCCGTTTCGGGTGAAACCAGAACTCACGTGACTTGTAAGAACGTCAAATTTGACGTTATATATAAAAACAGAGAGTTGAGCCATGCTCCTAGATCACCCGGTATATTTAATTATTAAAAGAAGCTGCGGCTAAATTTTGCCAGGCAACCCTTCTGTAATTTATTCATAAAAATTAAGTTCATCAAAAAAAGCAAGACCTGCAGATTCAAATAATGGCCGAATCTTAGACTAAAAAGGTTAACTACTACAAATGATTTTACACTGCTTACAATTGTTCTATCTCGGTTACAATACAGTCTACCTTGGTCGCATAATGTGCTCTTGTGCCGTATTTGAAATACACCCCATAATTCGATGTGATTGGTGTTTTACATAGATATATAAGCAAAGGGAGATAAAACTGTTTATAATTAAAAGCAATCAAACATTGAAATAGTGTCTACCTCTCTAGAGCACTTGATGGTCAAACGTGCTTGATACACATGCACCCTTGCCGATTGTCCTTTATTGGCGAATTTTTAGGATATTGCTTTATTAATATTTTCTTTTTAAATTCTTAAAGAGATCATAGATCATAACATGTCGTTATGTAATAACTTAGTAGCAGCGACAGAAATATGTTTTTTAGTTAATTTTTATTTTGCTTTATTAATATTATTCTCAAAAATAATCATAAAGGAATATTAACGGTCAAGATGGGCAACACTGCTTTTTGTAGTTTATTCATAATTTTTGTACGCTAGGGTGACGAAGCTCGTCGGTCAGCTAGTAGTAATTTTTTTATTTGTGTTGTGGGGCGTTTTGCATTTTGTTTAAACTAGCTCAGAGAGAATTTGTGTTTTTAAAGTGCGGTTATAAAAAAGGTTTTTTTCTTAATATTTTATGTATTATTTTTAATAAACAGACTAAAATAGTTGTGAAGGCCGGGTTTTGTGAAAAACTGGATTCTCGTAATAAAAATTTTTTTGTTTCACAGGTAAGGTTTAAACAGTTCTTTTATAAAACTTCACTTCAATTGACGTGCAATACCATGGCGAACAAATAACATTTAATACCTTTTATGTTATATTTTTGTGCAGATTAACAACTTGTTTACTTATTTTAGCATAAAATTTGATTATATAACTAACGAAAAAATGGTTTAATTATTTTATAATCGATTAAAAGTAAACATCAAGGTATATTTTTGTTATAAACTCTTTTTTTTTTAAAATTAATATAGCATTTTGAACGATTTCAATTATAAAATATGTTTTAAGGTTTTGTTGACCCGGAGAAAAAAAAATATGTTTTCCTACTTGGATTTAAAAAGAATATGCAGTTACCACAAATTGTAAAAATCTTTTAGATTATTTTGATCCTTGTGATATTATCCAAATAAAAATGAATAGTTAGTTAAATATTCTTGGATTAGTTAAGAATACTTTAATATTGTTACTGAATACAATAAATTATATGCAAAAAAACAGTAATTTTTTTTCTCCCTTTTTTCTCGTAATAAAAAAACATTAAAAACATAAAAGTTAAAAATACCTATTTAATTTAGAAAAATAAAATTTTTTTTCACACAAATGGCCCAAAAATGTTTTTTTTATTTAAATCCAAACCCAAAATTTTTAAATTTTTCCCTAAAAACTCCCAATCAATTTTGATATTAGTATGAACTACACATTTTTGGTCTATTAATTTCCTCCTCCCCCCCTTTTAAAAAATGGTATTTCATGCTTTTTGACCCATTAGTACTTTGAGGGTGGCCCAGATGATCTGTTATCCCTTTTTATGACATAAAATTAAATCTATAAAAATCGGTGGATAACGATGAAGATAAAAAACGGGCAATTGCAATAAAGTTACAAAAACAGATTTTAGTTTTTATTATGTATGGTTAACGGTTAGCAATGCCAGTTTTCAGAAGGTGTTTATAATAAATAAAGTTTAATTATTGTATTGAACCAATAGACTTTATTTATTTGGGGTTCCCTGAAAAGAACAAACAAGTTGTCATGGCACTTTTTTTGGGACTGAGTCTCATAAAATAGATTTTTTTGGATAATATACAAAAAAAATATACTTTAGTAATTTTCTAGAGATAAATATTTTTTGGAAACGAACTACGCCACTGGTGGGCAACTTTTTGCGCTGCTAAACATTTGCGACGTTGCCTGCAGATAATTTTTAACAAAAGTCCTTTTCTTACACATTAGGAATGTTTGATACACAACAAAAGCCAATTTATGAATGAACGGTTATATCTCCCTTTGCTTATATATCTATGGTATTTTACGTATCATGGCGGATTGCTGTATTTTGGTTTTATTTTACAAAAAATAAACATCAATGTTTAATATATTTTTAAAATAAAAACGTTTTTTTTATAATCCAAAACTCCTACTTTATAAATATGGTAAATACAAAATATTATTGGTAATTTTTGGATGTCGTCATCATGCCTATTATATACCTTATCGCCGTGATAGCCAACTGACGGACTAGACTGTGACCGAATTAGAACTTTATTTAAGAAGACCGAGATGAAATATTTAAAGGTTTTTATTTTGTTAAAGGCAATCTTACTTTTAAAAGATATTTTTTAAAAAAACCTTTTGTAGTTTACTGTAAAACGACTATTCTCTGAGTAGAAAAAAAAATAGTATGGTTTTATTCCTTGTAATTACTTAAATTCTAAAGATCGATAAGTTATATGTTTGTACTTATTACATTTTTATTTAGACATGTTGATATTAAGTTAGTTTTTAAGTTTGTTTTTTTTTCTTTACCTTTAGTTTAGTCTACTTGAAATAAGTTTTTTGAAATGCCGGACTAGAAATACATAACCAGAAGTATTTTAAACTAACTTTGGAAATGCTATCATACAAAAAATATTTTTTCTACAACCTAGTTTTAAATGTCACTTTTGGCTGGCTTGCCATTTTATAAGCTCATTTAAATAAATTATTCAACTGAAGACAGCTAGAGACACCAGTTGTTAAGCTTAATAAATTGAACTTTAAAATTTTTAACTTGTTTTTCCATATCAAAATTAAATCAATATCAAATCGAAACAAGTAAAAGTTTTTTTTATATAATGAATTATATATTCAAATGGATTAAGACGGTTGTAGAACATAATATTTTATATATAGCACAGTAAACGAAGGTGTGAACCTGAACATCAGGTTGGGCCGTCACAATTTTTTTTTATTTGCAGGTATTAATGTATACAATAACCTCTGAAAATATCATATATAAAAAAATGTCCGCAAGAGCCTGAAAATGGCCCTTAAGAGCCCGGAAATCCGTTTTTTCAACTAATTTGGTCGATATCTCCCGAAATATGACACTTACGCAATTCATGTTTGGACGAAAATGAAGACCAGTTTATTAGCTGCAAAAATGATTCCTACCACTTTTGTCAAAAATTTGATAGTTTTTGTAATAATCGGCCATAAATGCGCCGAGTATTTTTTGCACCAGCCCCGTATCTCGAAAGGTGCTTTTAAGCTACTTACACTTCCAAAGGGACGGACTAATTTTTAAATAACTCGCGTAAAAATGCATATTTTTGCATGACTTAAAGTTTACATGAAATGAGGAACGTGTAGCAATAATATCTTGTTACTGTTTCTTCTTTTTGTTTCTTTAGAATATTAAAAACCCGAGCCAAAATTAGTTTTTGCTCGATATTTTAACCCTCCTATCAATCTGTTCATATTTTTTTTATAAAAAGTAATTTTACCGAATTCTTTTGGATTATGGAGCTTTAAAAGGTGTTGAATACATTCCGCAAAATTCAATAAATATATTTCTGTATTTTTATAAACAACGTTTTTTTCTTAGGGCGGTTTTTTGAAAATCCGGAGTTTTCGAAAAGGCTCGGGTCTATCGGGAATTAATAAATATTCAAGCACCATAAACAATCTTCGATAAAATGATAAATGAATGATCTTTATGTAACTTTGGATAACAAAAATAAACTCTTACATTTTGCTCCAAAAAAGAAAACTGGAAAAATTTAAATATTGCCACGTTTTTCTCTAAAGAAATTTTCTCTGAAAACAAAAATAAAAAGTAAGGTTTTTTTTTCACTTTTTACACTTTCTTCTTGATTAATAAAAATATGCATTCAAAATTTACAATCCTATTTACACAGATTGTTTGTAAATAAAAGAGCAGAAAGTATTGAAGCCAATGTGGGTGCACGCGCTGTAGAAGACGGCTGTTCGATACTATACATGAACGGTACGCGCACGGAATAAAATAATAAATAACTTAATTATTTAGAAAAAATTTAAAAGCAGAATTTTTTTGTCGTGCACTTATTAAGGTACTTTATATAAATATATATTAATAAAAAGGTCAAAATGTGATCTTTAATACAATTGTAAAGCTCAAAAAATTTGAGCACAAAGAGAAAATAATTATCAAAAAAAATGTGAAGTTTTTATTGGGACAAGAATTTCTCCTCGATTTTCCGGAAAACTAAAAAAATTGGAAAAAAATGTGCTTTCGTGAAGGGGACAATCTAAGCTTTTGAATGATGTGCATTGTTAGCCGATATGGTCCTTGAATATATATTAATTAACGATAAACCAGAGCATTTTTAAAAACTCCGGAAATCTAAAAGAACCGCCCTAAGAAGAACACGTTGTTTATAAAAATACACAAAAAAATATTTATTGAGTCTTTCAGAATGTATTTAACACCTTATCCCCATTATCCAAAAGGGTTCGGTAAAATTACTTTTTATAAAAAAAATATGAACAGATTGATAGGAGAGTCAAAATATCGAGCAAAAACTAAGTTTGGCTTAATATTCTAAAAAAAAAAAAAAAGGAAACAGTAACAAGATATTATTGCTACAAGTTCCTTCTTTCATGTAAACTTTGAACCATGCAAAAATATGCATTTTTACGTAAGTTATTTAAAAATTAGTCCGTCCATTTGGAAGTTTAAGTAGCTTAAAGCACCTTTCGAGATACGGGGCAGGTGCAAAAAATACTCGGTGCATTTATGGCCGATTATTCAAAAACTATCAAATTTTTGACAATAGTGATGGGTATCCTTTTTGCAGTTAAAAACCGCTCTTCGTTTTCGTAGAAACACGAATTGCATAAGTGTCATGTTTCCGGAGTAATCGACCAAATTAGTTTAAAAAAACGGATTTCCGGGTTCTTGAGGGCCATTTTCAGGCCCTTGCGGACATTTTTTTATATATGATATTTTCAGAGGTTACTGTATACATTAATACCTGCAAATTAAACAAAAAATTGTGACGGCCCAAGCTGATCTTCAGGTTTGAGGTTTCTTCGGACTTCATTTACTGAACTAATAATGCGTTTCAAAAACAGTATTGTAGTGATTTGTCGCAACCCCTGCCTAAAAAACTATAAGTGGTTTTACTACACAAACTTTAACAGATGTAACTATGGGTCATTTAAAATATAAAAAGTCTTATCTATCACAGGTGAATATTAATTTGTTTCTGAGCGCAATGCAATCAGGGTTACATACCGTAATTTTATCAAAAGCCAATCGACTTAATTAGAGTATGTTAAACATTATTATAGTTCTGTATATAACTAAATAATATACCAAGTTATCCTAAAAGAAATGATCTTTTTAGAAATAGTGGCCTTTTAAGTTGACACAAAATACGTGACTTTTCTTAATAAAAAAAGCGGCAGTTTTTCTGTTATGTATTTTTCAATACCACTCATATTCTATTACTAACCCTAAAAATATTAAAATTTTAGCTCTAGAAACTTATAGGATTAGGCAAGAACAGGGTTTATTTACATATTTAGGGTTGTACGACGAGGATTTTAAATATAAACTGGACTATGGCTGTAAATTTTTATTCAAATGCAATAAATATATTTTTACATAATTTCTCCACGTATTCACCCTCTTTTAACATCTCTGTTATGATTTTTCTAGGCACTTTTAACATCTCTGTTATGATTTTATGCCTATTTTTACCGAACAATTTCGTCTTGAAATAAAACCAAATAAAATACAGTCAAGAGAACACTTTTGGTGTACCAAAAAACGGTGACCATTATATAGTACACCATAAGAAAGAAAAAATTATTACCAATCGACTGAAATTTGACGAACGGCTTCATTTTGACGTGTCCAAGTCAGTGGCGTAACCAGGAGGGCGCAAGGAAGCATTTGCCTCCCTCCTCCAAGAAATAGTTTAAGCTTAAAAAGAAGATTTGTTAATGATATTCCCCCTTTTTACATTTGAAAAATAAAGAAAATGTAAATACAGTCTTTTATTAATAGTGACCAAAAAGTTAAAAACCTAAATTTCCTTTTCTCAAAAAAGTTGAGAAATTAGTCATGTTATTTAAGACTTTTTTTAAACTAAAATAAACCCTACACCTGTTAAAGTATTTGTAATTAAACCTCTTACATATCAAATTTGCCTAACTACTTTTAATATGTTTACGTTATTTATTGTTATATTATTTGTCTCTCTATTTGCCAAGGAAAATATCAGTTGTTACCATTTTTCTATTACATAGCATCGAATATATACCTAGTAGAGGCAGCCTCGCCGCTTAGCCGTGCAAACAGAATGTAAGACGGAAAGCGTCAAAGGGTCTAATGTGTTTCTATTCCGTTCCGCGTGCTAATTGTTGACGGGTAAATAACTAATTAGCACACGGTTAAGTTAGGTTCATTGGTTCATTTTGTCCGGATATTGTACTTTCTCTGTGGTATAAAAAAATTATACACATATTTTTGTTAGTTCTGAACATCAGAATGTTTACCATTTTGATTCTGAATGCAGCCCTTCTTTCACAGAACACATTATAAAAACGGGCAAATTATTTTGTTAAAGAAAGCTAATTTTAACAGCGAAAATGCATGTCCTTGGCTGTAGAGGGACAGCGTTTTCTCAGTATTTTAAAATAGGTTACCTTAAGCTATTAGATAAATTACTTTCGGCTTAAAGTTTCTATTAAAAAAATTCCAGTGTAAAAATATAATGTATATAGAATTAGCTAGGAAAAAAAAAACAATAAATTTTGTTTTTGTTACATACACATTGTTTTATTTCTGAAGAAAAGTATTACTAAGTACAATACAATTAGTTGTTATATTATTTTTTTAATTCTGATATATTTGTATTATAAAAGTTGTAGCATTATACCCTAATTTTTACCCATAATATAAGCTTCGACTTTACTTTATACAGAGATGTCATAAACACCAGTAAATGCCAATATTAATTTAGTATGATAAAATATTCAATAGCAAGATCAATTGCGGTTAGGAGGAAAAATATCTTTAGACAATTTTAAAGTAATACACATTTTTTATGCAAAAATTTAAATACCTTTTTCAAAAAAATGTTAATATTTGTCTAGTCAGGCCGTGATTTTACTAATCAAATGTGTTTTTTAAATATTTTTTTTCGTATACTTTACTTACATACCCTTGACTGGTTAGTTGTTATTTTTTTCTATTATCTAATTTTAATAAAAAAAATGTCATATTAAATAAATTAATTCTGTTGTTACTAAAAATTAATATGAAATGCTTTTTATTGAAACGAGATTAAAGAAAAAATGTGACGCTTTCAAAAACGAATAAAATATTTTTCCAGATTTTGCAGAAAAAAATATTTAAAAAAAACTATGTCATTTTTTTATATATATAAAGAAAGCTTCAACTATGACCAAGATAACCCCTGGCTTTTTGAGAATTGTATTCCAAATAAGTTTTTTTGCTATCTGCTCTCTTCCTTTTTTATACACTTTTGAAAATTTGCATATTATATTAGAGTTTATTAGTATAACAGTTTCTAGATATAATAAACTACTACAAGCTGAAGAAATCTATACCTCCCCATACTTTATATTAATTCAATCAACAATTACAGCTACTTTCTGGTTACACATCGGATACAGAATCATCTGGTCGTCTTCTTTAACAATACCAAGTTTTTCCATCTTTTTCCTATCTCATTCCCGAGGCCATCTACTTGATTAGCATGAATTTCATCTCCCTTTTGTCAAATTTCTGGCTTAAATTTCGGTCGTACATATGGTGGGGGACTTGGTCTGCAATGCATACCTCTAGTTGTAGTAGAATTTGGACTGTTAGTATGACTTCGGCTAAAATAAAAGTAACATATCTATAAAAGTTAGCAAAATAATTAGCTTCCAACATAATGAGTAGGTAGGTAGGTTTAAAGTGAGTGGACTTTTTATGCCCTCCACTGCGACCTTCGGTCTATTCTGGCTCACACCTTTTTATATTTCTCCCAATAAGATCGGACTTCTAATGAATCTGATACCAGATTGGGAGATAGTCCTTACATCTCCTCTTACTCGTGTCGCTACCGGACACGAGCACAATGTGTTCTGGTGTCCCTGTCTCCTGGAGAGTATGACGAGCAGACGATTAGATCCGTCATGCCCTCCTCTCCCGGTCTAGTGACGTGGGTAGCTACCAGGTCCTTGTTACAGGAACCAGATGTTCTTTCTGAGGCCGCATCTCCGGCCTTACCCTATGAAAACGGTCCTATTCGCTTTCTGTTTAAAGCCAGGGAACCCTTTTTCCTATAAAGGCGGTTCTGTCCGCCTTCTGTTTGGATTCAGGGAACCCTTCCTAAGCACCTGTTTGTTTGGGATGGATTAGCCTTCTCGGGAAACCCCCAGTGACTTAGGGACCTTTTGAAACGGATTTACCCGTATCGGTCGGCGCACCTTTGTCTGCTTGTGACCTTGAGTGGCACCTCTCGAAACGGATTTATCCCTTTTGGTCAGCGCAGATTTGTCATTTTTCCTATATAAGCGGTTCTGTCCGCTTTCTGTTTGGAGCTAGGGAAGTAATAGTCCACCACGGCAGAGCCCCGCATTACCGCAGGATAGATACTCTGAGAGGTCGCCCTGTATCTCAGAGGCACCGTTGGAGACACCTATTTAAGGCACAGGATGTCATTCACCCATCAGCATGGTATGCTATCTATCTATCTATTGTAGCATGGTGAGTTCCCTCGCTGGGGCCCTGAGCACTGAGGCCTAAGCCCATTATGCTCTACACCAACCCTTAAGCATACACAGGTTCCATCACCCTGTACTCTCCCTTACGTATGCATTCCTTTTACACTAATATGGTGCTGTCGTTTTGCTTACTAGAGCCCCAATTTCCTCACTGGTGATGCGACTCCCGTTAGTGGTAGGAATCTTATGTCATTTAGGTCCAGCCATGCCGTACCTAGACATTTCCCCCTGATGTGCCCTAGTGCTGGGCAATCTCTAACTACATGTATGGCGTCCTCTCTTCCCTCTCCACACCATCTACATGTACTTGTCTCGCTTTTTCCTATCTTGTTGAGATAGTGTCGGTATGCTAACACCTTGAGTTAAACCTTGTGTTCATCTTACCTTCGGATCCCGTTCCATATGCTAGCCAAAAGAGTTGCCAATAACCAACAACTCTAGCGCATGTTCCAAAAGATCCTACTGGGCCCAACCACGACGACCACGTGTGAACACAGCGGTTGGGAACTTAATAAGTACTTTATCTTTTTAATGAACAAAGAGTGAAGGGAGTTACGCATCATATATATTTACGACCAAATCTACTTAATGTTAATTTTAAATTTCCTAAGTAAAACTTCTTGGGTGTCATAATTACCTTAATAACATTGGATCTGGAGAAAGACTATGATCTCTACCAATAGAATGACCTTGTATGATATCAGTTGTGTTTTTAGGAAATATGGAACGTTGTGGACTTGATTGTTCTTGTGTAGATATTACTGTTTCTTCTGATCGACCACTTCTAAAAAAAAAGATCATAAATTTCAAATGGAACATAACTACATTTATTTCCTTAATGAATAATACAAAACTGATTATTAAGAAATTATACAGGGTGGGCATATAAGCGAGGTAAGTGGCTGTATCTCAGGACCTGTACATCTGACAACAATGGAATTTTTTTATTATTATAAAAGTGGCCATGAGAAAATTCTGAAAATTATTTTCAAGTTCCGTATTTCACCGCTAGAGGGCGTAACTAAAAATTAAATAAGGAAAACGTATTTTTTTCCGAAAACCCATATATTAGCCTATATTTTTGATAATACTGTTAGAAAGCCTAGAAAATTCTCTATTATTTTGGATTAGGGCTCATTGGCGTACGACCGATAGTAGAGGTGGGGGAAGCTCTTGTAAGTGTAATCATTAAAATCGGTGTAAATTTTAAACCACTTATTCGATTTCAGCAAATTAAAATTTGTTTGCAAGATAAATAAGGCTGTTTTAAATATCCGTTCTCCTTATCGCTCTACAGTCCCCAATAAAAGAGCTAGAGGGCGCAATTCGTAATAATTCCAGTTTTTTTCATTTTACTGCAAAAATTTAAATCAAACGGTATATTTTTGACATCATATTTAAAAAGTAGATAAAATTTGCAAAAATATTGTGAAAACCCGACGATATCTTTGCTCGTTTTAAACTTATAGCGAATTACAGTTTTTTTACGCGCAGAGTCAAAACTTATGTACCGCCATCTAGCGTTCGGCCCTAGAATGTTTAATTAACGTATAGTAGGCGGCAAAAACAAAAGAAATTTTCAAATAATATTTTTTGAAACGTCAAGTATTTATTAGATGCTTTTAATTCTTGTCAATTTGGTATCTAAATATTTTTTGCGCATTTTTTTTGTAAAATGCCTCTTACAAATGATGAAGCTGTTGATATGATTGCGGTTTTCTTCGAGTGCTTTCCAAATGCAGCAATAGCTGAAAGGCAGAATGCCATTCGGTATCCAAATCGCCGTCATTATGGCAGAAGAGTATTTCCACGCTTGGTACAGCGACTACGCGATACTGGGAGTTTTAGTTGGCCCAGATTTAGAAGGCGTCGCACTACTGGAAGAACGGAAGAAAACATTATTAATGTGTTGGCCTGCGTAGAATTTAATAAGCATATTGGAACTCGGGCGTTATCTTTAGATTTGGGAATAACTCGAACTACTTTTCGAAATATACTAAAAGACCACAAGTAATTGCATTAGCGCACCATTTTAATACACATTTTTAATATAATTTACTCCTTGAATATAATGGGCATTTCTTTTTATTTTAAGGCTACACCCCTACCATATAATCCTACACCAAGCCTTAAACGAACATGATTTTGAGCGCAGAACTGATTTTTGTCAATGGATGCTAGCAATGATTCGCGAAAACAGGCATTTTTTATCACAGATTCTGTGGACCGATGAAGCTACTTTTAGTAGCGATGGTAGAGTTAACAGGCATAATATGCATTATTCGTCGGCTGAAAATCCCCACTGGATGCGAGAAGTCCAGCACCAAGGCCGCAGGAGTGTAAACGTGTGGTGTGGCATTATCGGAATGAAAATTATTGGTCCTTTTTTTTATGGCACATTAACCGGTAATATTTTTTTGGATTTTTTAATAAATGCTTTGCTCATTTTAATGGAAGATTTGACATTGGAAGTGAGACGGACCATGTATTTCCAATTGGACGGGTGTCCAGCACATTTTCCCGTTTCGTGCGGGATCATATTAATTATTATTTTCAAGGGCGCTGAAGAGGAAGGGGAAGTCTATTTCCTTGGCCGGCCAGGTCACCCGATTTAACATGCCTCGACTTTTACTTATGGGGTCGTTTAAAAGATATTGTGTACCAAACTCCACCCACAACTAGACATGATATGGAAAACAGAATCCGTGATGCCATTAATCAATTATCAGCTGCTGAAATCAAAACAGCAGTTTTATCCACCCAAAGAAGATTGGAAGCTTGTTTGGAATGTGATGGAAAGCAGTTTGAACATCTATCGAGGCATTAGGAACCTAATATGTTTGGGTTTAAAATCGGTCCTTTTTAGGACCATCATTTAAATATAAAAAGAAATTCGTTAATAAATAATTATCCTAAGAAAATCACATAATCATCCTTTGATGCTGTGATCTATTAGTTTAAGTATTAATTATGACAACAGGATGTATCTTATTAACAGCTTGAGAAATCAACTATAATAATGTTAATTAGACATTCTAGGGCCGAACGCTAGATGGCGGTATATTACAATGTATTATATATTATATATTACAATACATTACTCTGCGCGTAAAAAAAAACTTTAATTCGCTATAAGTTTAAAACGAGCAAAGATATCATCGTCGAGTTTTCACAATATCTTTGCAAATTTTATCTACTTTTTAAATATGATGTCAAAAATATACCTTTCGATTTAAATTTTTGCAGAAAAATGAAAAAACTGGAATTATTACTAATTGCGCCCTCTAGCTCTTTTATTGAGAACTGTAGAGCGATAAGGAGAACGGATATTTAAAACAGCCTTATTTATCTTGCAAAAACAAATTTTAATTTGCTGAAATCGAATAAGTGGTTTAAAATTTACACCGATTTTAATGATTACACTTTCAAGAGCTTCCCCCACCCCTACTATCGGTCGTACGCCAATGAGCCTTTATCCATAATAATAGAGAATTTTCTAGGCTTTCTAACAGTATTATCAAAAATATAGGCTAATATATGGGTTTTCGGAAAAAAATGCGTTTTCCGTATTTAATTTTTAGTTACGCCCTCTAGCGGTAAAATACGGAACTTGAAAATAATTTCCAGAATTTTCTCATGGCCACTTTTATAATAATAAAAAAAATTCCATTGTTGTCAGATGTACAGGTCCTGAGATACAGCCGCTTACCTCGCTTATATGCCCACCCTGTACAAAATTCACACTTCAGTAGAAAAAACCAAATGAAGAAAATATTGGTGGACCAAAATTGGTTATTATTTAATACTCACAAAAAAAACGTCACCACACTGTTGCCAATTCAAACTTTTTGTAGCATTTTTATAACTAGAATACAAATAACTTTATTTTTAAATGTTACAAAAATGCTTAGAAAACTTGTTTATATTATGTTACTGGTTTTTAATTCTAAAATCAGCATGAATTAATTAAACTCTTAATAAAAGTCTTAAAAGCCAACAACATCAGGACTGATTCAAAAATTATTCTTAAGGTAGTTCACTAGTAAAATGCATTACCATTCCTGATGTGTATCTCAAATATAGCATACATTATTTAATAATGCTATTTAAAAAATGTATATCTACTAAACACTAAAAGGAAATATTTATTAGTTAGGATTGTACTACTACACCTTTTATTAGATTTGCTTGCAAACAAAAACTTTTTAAATCTTTAGATAAAAGCAAAACAAATCACTAAATGCCACCTTAAATCATGTTTTTACCTTTCATTATACCAATCTATACAAATATGGTAAAGACTATCAAAGAAAAATTCACTTTCTTCATCCTTCCTGTAAAATCAATAGTTGTTTACTATAAACAATATATTTTTGGTAATATACCACATGAGGTGATTTATTAAGTAAAATATTTTCCTTATTATTATCAGAGGAATAAAAAGTATTATACAACAATTGTAAGGGCATGAGATACCTTTGGTAAAACAATGTCAATAGAAAAGAAAATCTTTTCAAAGGTTTATAAAATACCACTTGAAATTAATCTTAAATCTGTAACAAGCTGTATGATTTAATAAAATCCAAATTATATATATTTTTTACAAGTTTTAAACTTAAAAGTGTTTTTTATGCCAGTTAAAAAAATACTTACATATCTTGTTGAGTATAGAGAGTGAAAGTTAATATAAATGCCAATGCAGTCATCATTGTCACTGGTAATAAAAACGTTACAAATAATTCTCTCCTATATGATCTGGTTGGAATATCTTCTCGGGATACTGCTTCCCATTTGTCATCTTCCGCATCAAATTCTGATTTAGAGCTTTCATAATCAGATTTATGCATAGCCGAGTTGTTGTTTTCATCTTTTTGAATCTAAAAAGTATAGATAACTAAACTACTTCTTTCCAGCATCCATATAATTTTGTAAGCATGTTTTTAGGTCAGTTTTTATATTTCCTATGGTATCAAAGGCATATATTCACCAATCTAAATGAACACCAATCCAAAGTAAAACCAGCATCTCTGAACAGTCTTTCTACTGAAGTTCTTTTAAAGTCCCTTGGACAAGATTGTAACTTATATAAAGGTCGAACTTCTTCTTGAAGTTCCAATAGTTCTGACGAAAATAGGACTTCACTGCCTAGCCTAACTACCACACTGAAAATGAGATAATTTTTTAAATTTTTATAATAACTACCTACTTTATATTTGCAATAACTTTCTGTACTTCGATACCAGAACCTTACCCTTCTCCCTCATTAGGATTTAAAGGTTTTCTAGCTCCCATTTCTACAGCACTTTCCAGGAATGTAACATACAGATCTTCTTCGGAATCTTTCCATAAATGCCTTCTAAAAATATCTTTTAGTGCTTCCATACGTTCAACATCAAACATATCTTCAACATTTAAATTGTCTATTTTTATATGGACTTCATATCTTGCTGGGTTTAATTTTTCCTGGATAATTATAGTAACATTTTCAACCCTAAAGAAAAGTTAACAAAGTACATGGACTTAGTATATGGAAACATCAACTTAGGTCACTGAACATCAAAATATACTATTTCATATTAGTTTTTTTTTTAATACAACTCAAGCATCTACAAAATTATTTCATTAAAATCTAGAAGATAATCTATAGTAGTCAAAATAAAATCAGTCTAACATATTTTGAAAATTAATTCATTCCCTACTCTTTTTCACAACCTTTTAATTGATACTATTTTGATAAGTTAGGAAGTACTGGACAAAATATGTCAAAGTGTTCTAAAAAATCAAAAAAAAAAAATTTTTTTTAACTATATTTATAAATTTAAAAAAAAAAAAATATATATATATATATATATATATATATATATATATATATATATATATATATATATATATATATATATATATATATATATATATATATATATATATATATATATAAAAAAAAAGGAGTTTTTCCCTCCCCCTTTTTTTTTTATATATATATATATATATATCGGTGCGAAATATCAAAATTTAAAAAAAAAAGAGAATTAAAAACCTGAAGAGAAAATTTTATGTTGCATCTGATGTAGTTACTGGTATTGTAATAAGAAGTTGTTCAGGGTGGGAAGGGAGATGAGAAAAAGTAATGATTAAAGCTCAGCTCTGTAGTTCTTTCATAGTCCAGTAAATGAGAGGACAAAGCTGTAAATAAATCTGTACAGTTTTCCCTTGTGGCGTTATTATGTCTAATAACTCTGACTTTAAATTTTATCTAATGGGCGATTACAATCTGCCTTATGTAAATTGGGTAAATGATGAGTTTGGAGTGACAACCCCGGGTGATTGTAGAATTTCTGTGAATGCGTTATGTAACTGTCTAGCTTTCTATAATATGTTTCAAATTAACAATATTCTTAATGCACATAATGTTTTACTGGATCAATTTTTTTCTCACAAAATATAATGATTTTGTTGTAATCGTTGATGAGCCTTTACCCCCGGGATCCACATCACCCAGCTATTGTTTTAATATTTCCAAGGTGATGCTAAAAAAACTCGATTTTGACACTTTTTATTATAATTTTAAGCAAGCTAATTATATAGGTATAAATGATTATCTTTTAAATTTTAATTGGAATCAGTGCTTTAATAACTGCGATAAAAAAGGGGCTATTGGTGTGTTTAATGATTTTTGCATTTCATGCTATTAGTCTGTTTGTCCCCTTGTTCGAAAAAAACGCCCAAGTTTCCATTAGGTTTTTTTCAAATGAATTGAAACAAAGGTTTTTTTTTAAAAAAAGATAGCTCATAGAAAGTAAAAGTATCTAATGATGGAAACCCCCCACCAAGAATACTCAAATTTAAAAAAGGCAATGTAAATTTTTAAAAAAAACAGTGTTATGCTGAGTATTTAAAAAATATTGAAAATTCAGGGGGGGAACTCGTGTTTTTTTGGAATTTGTTCGTTCTCATAGAGATGAATTTTGTACCTGGATGTATTTTTTTTGGAAAGAAAAAACCGCGTCGGATGGACAGTCAATTGTCGATTTGTTTGCAACATGTTTTCAAAATTTATATAAATCTGATTTTGGTCACTCGGGGTTAACCCCAAATTTTTTTCTTGCAATAATACTTTAAAATTTTGTAATGTTAGTATAACTCTGGCCGCTGTTTTTGACAGTATAGTTCAACTCAAAGGAAGCAAAGGCCCCGGACCCGAGGGGGTTTCCCCAAAAAAATTTTTTAATTAATTTGTCTATTCACTCTCTACACCTTTATGGATATTGTTTAATATGTCTCTGAAGAATGGTATCTTTCCTGATCTCTGGAAACACAGTTTTTTTAGTCCTATTTTCAAGTCAGGTAATAGGTCTGATGTTCGTAATTATAGAGGAGTAGCTATTTCTGATTCATTTTTTCCAAAATTTTTGAGAAGCTAGTATGCGACCAGCTAACTGTTTCTTTGTTACCCTTTTAAAACTTCTAGACAGCCCTGGCTTTTATAGAAATAGATCTTCTGCAACAAATATGGCTTTATACTCAGTATGTGTTGACGGCTTTGGGGGGGGCGCTGCCAGGTTGATTCTATCTACACTGACTTTTCCAGAGCCTTTGACACTGTAAGTCATGACCTTCTTTTAAAAAAAATTGAAGGATGGGGTGTGACTGGTAGCATGCTGTCATGGTTTAAAACTTATTTAACTGGACTAAACCCCAAAAGTAAGAATAAAAGGATTTACTTCTCGGGGATATCCTAGTAACATCAGGTGCCTCAAGGGAGTCATTTGGGTCCATATTTGTTTAATTTATTTATTAACGACTTAACTAAACAAATTCATTCAGAACATCCTTTTTTTTGCTGATGACTTAAAGGAAAATTTGAATTATAAAAAAATTTGGGGGACTGTGTTTTTTGCAGGATGATTTGAACCGCCTAAATGAATGGTGTTTTGAGAATAAACTTGCTTTAAATATCAAAAAAAGTAAATGTATAAGCTTTTCTAAGAACTACAAATTGTATAAACTTTGATTATAAAAAATTAGGAGGAAAATTTTTAAAGGTTCCTCAATTTCAGATTTGGGGGTTATTTTGGACACTAAGATGACTTTTAATCTTCATTAACGATTCTATTGTTAATAAATCACTTAAATTGTTAAGCTTTATTAAAACAGGTTTTCACGTGGATTTACAAACATTAAATGCCTTAATTTTTTTTTTAATAGCGGGTTTCCCCAAAATGGAATATTTGTCCTGTGTATGGTCTCCCTCCCCTTTGGTACATGTGTCTAACCTTGAGAAGGTGCAAAATAAATATATTAAAATTGGCATGTTTTTTTAACAAAATTTCCCCCTTTCTTTTTTTTAATTTGATGAGGCCAGAACTTATTTGGGATTAGATAGATTGGAGCACAGAAGGGTAAAGGCTGATATTTGTTTTCTTTTTTTAAATTATTAATGGTGTAATAGACTGTCCCCGGTTTGTTATCTTTTGGTTGGCTTTTAGCACCTAATAGACAAACTAGGGCTTCAAAAAATATTTGCGAATACAATTTCATCGATGTAACTATGGTGCATTCTCACCTAGCCCAGAATTGCAGCTAATGGTAATAGGGTGAATTTTTTACTTTTTTTTCCCCTTTTCCCTTTTGTTCATTTAAAGGTAAACTTGCAAATGTCAAATTATAGTATTATTTATGTAATTCTTAACTTATTATCAATATTGTTTTTAACATAGGTAATTTAGTTTTAATATTTTTTTTTTTTATTATTTGTGTTTGTTATTGTATTTTTAATGGGTTTTTTGTGCCCGTAAATAAATAAATAAATAAATATTCTTAGGTCTTCAGGTGCTTTCGAACGAAAAAAAGTTTATCAACATTAACAGGTGGGAAAGGGCTGAAAATGGCCCCTCAAGGACAGAAAAATGGGGTTCCCGCTAATATCTGCCAAAATATGGAAATTGGAGAATTTTTGTGTAGACAAAAAATGAAGATCTACAAAAATGGATTCACCTATAAGCGGGTGGACGAATTGTTCCATTACTCTAGCAATAATGTACATTTTTTAATCATTCAAAGTTCATCCGAATGGAAGAACCCATATCATTGCATATGAGTTTAAGTCCATTCTCATTTTTCTAGAATATTAAAAAAAAAGCGTTTTTTTTTTAACAATATTTTGAGAGTATTTCATTAATTTATTGATAATTTTTGAAAAAATGGTTTGTTAATAACATTTCTTTTTAATAATGAGACCTTAGCAAGTGTTCAATGATCCCAGAAAATTTTCTTCCCCATCTTTCTTGCATTTTGATAAAAAATCGTTTTGCCCATCTGCATTTTTGGTTTTCTTTGTTTAATTATCAAACTAAGAAATGTATTACCTAGTCTCATAATTCTTTTTATTCCACCCAACAATCTCCAAAGGAACCACTGGTTTATTCTGACTTGGGGGAACCCCGTACAAAAATCGGTGTGTGTTCACTGTAAAATAATGTACCCGGGGGCAAGTCGGGGGCGTTCACAATTCATCGTAGGAAAATTTGGGTTTTTTTCTGCCTTTTTTGTCCGTTAAACATGGGGGGGTCCTATTATTTCAAAAACTTCGGTCATAAGGACATTTTGCTCTCTTGCTTTACTACTTACTGCAAACAGGAGTAAATAAATACATATCAACATTTTATTAAAATAAAACGTTAATTCTTTTTTTTTTTTGTAGAAAAACCTATTTATGGTTAAATCAATACATTTATTTTTAAATATTACTATTAGTTAGTAGTGACGTGCTGCGGTAAAAAAACGAAGTAAGGATTGGCCTCTTTCTTCGACCATATACTCTCTGGAGGCAGCGTTGCCGCTTGGCCGAATGAATATAAGACTGCGATGAAGAAAAAAAAGTAGGTGTATAACCTCTCTCTTGCTCCAGTGCTAATTTATCGCATGCTTCGAACATATATCTACTAAAGGCAGCCTTGATGGTCGATGAGAGAGAAACAAGAATACTAAACCCTTCCCCGCCGACCATTGGCCTGGAGCGGGGTAAACCGGAGTCTCATGCGTCCATTTGACCATCCGACTCAATTTTTTAAAAAAATTTTTCGGAAAACTTGCATGTCTCTTGGTCAATTTTCCCCGGTCCGATATCCATCAAAAAAAGAAAAGAGCATTTTAAAAAGGCCCTGTGAAAAAACCCAAGAAACAAAGAGAAAATAATAACCTAACGGAATAAAATATTATTTAATGGAAGAAGAGAAAGTGGTTTTGAGTATAAGGTAAATTGAGGTTGAGGTTAAAAAAATTTAAAGATTTTAAATTATAACTGTTTATTTTAATATTCAATATAAATTTAAATTTATATTATACCCCAACAAGGTAAAAAAGTAACAGAAGACCGAAAAAAAAGTCCGACATCGTACAAAATTAAAAAAATTAATTTAATCCATCCGACGTCGGAAAAAATGTTAAAATTTTCGGATGAAAAATGGCGCCAAAATGTTTGACCAATCAAAAACTTTCGGATGATCGGATCGTCGGAAATCGGACGCATGAGACTCCGGCAATTGCTCGAAAGTTGCCTCCTCTCCGATTTAGACCAAATTTGTTATACGGGGCTTTTGGGGCGCTGATTACAAATCTGCAAAAAAAAAAAATCCGCAACGTTTCGTTTTCGAGATATTCATCATCAAAGTTAAAAATGAAACTAACCTTATTTTCACTATATTCCCCCTTCTTTTTGTACACAATTCTTAATTTTTACACTAAAGTGGCACACAATATTATATAAACACCTTTTAAAGCCTTACGCTTTAAAATTTTTTTTTTTTTTACACCTTTTTTTCATTAAATTGCGAACTTTTGGTTCAAAGGCAGCAGTTAAATTTGTTTAGAAAAAAACCCAGTGATACATGGTTGCCGCCACGTTGGGGCGTGTGAAAGTGGAGATTTGCAATTAAATGGAAAAAGGGTTAAAAAAAAATATAAAAACAAGTTTTTAAAATTGTTTGTAAAATTTGTCTGCCAATTTAGTGTAAAATCAAAAAACCTTAAAAAAAAGGGGAAAGGGCAAAAAGGTTATTTGATTTTTCCCAATTTGATTATGAATATCTGAAAACAAACGTCGAAAAAAAAAATTTTCAGATTTAATTGCGCCCCAAAAAAAAAACCCTTAAAATTTTCTCGGGGGGCCTTTGAACGGAGCGAGAAAAGAAAGTTTATACTGTTCTTAGGTCCGGTTTACAAACAATGGTTCAACAAAAATTTTTTTGAACTGCAGTTCCTGTTGAACCCCCTTCAAATTTTGAGTGTTGTACCACTGCAGGTTTACCTGAACTATCAGTTAAAGCCCACAAAAAAAAGAAAAAAATTCCACAACTTAACCTAATCAAGGTTTTGATTTTTTAAAAAAAAAAAAAAACTTAATAATTATGAGTATGTATTTGTATTGTATGTGTTTAATTTTACCTTTTTTTAATACTACTGACAAAATAAATCACAGATGCTAAATAGCTAAATTGTATAAAAAAATAAATCCTTTTTTTTTTTTTGTAATTTTCTGCATCTGCCCCCCCCAAGAGATTGAATTTTATTATTTCCCTCCATGGCTCCAATGCAAAAAAACCTCGCCTCACAATGGTAATTTCAGATTCAGTTCTTAGCATTTTTATCAATTTTAGCCCCAATTCAGCAACTGATTCTTAAACCATTGATATTATTCAACTTGCCGTTGACTTGTCAATACCCCCAAAATCTCAAACAATTTGAAAAAAACTCCCAGTGGCTAGAAATCGTAAAGCAATGCATACCATTTCAGTAGGAATTAGTGCATGGTTTCAAAAAAAATAAATAGAACATTTAAACTTAAAATTAAATGTAATTAAACAAAAAATCTTACTTATCTGTAACAGATAAAATTTGTTTAAAAATTTCATCTATATTAAATCTCACAGCTTGTTTTTTTCACATAAATCGGGCCCTTTAAAATTATTTGTCATTAAATATTCAAATGATCTGGTCTATTTCTGTATATTTATGGGGCTCGAGAATGTGCAACATTAATAAGTTATTCTACAAAACCCTTGTCGTCTGTCATATCTTTTCAACAAGATCAATTTTTAATTAAAAAAACCAAATGGGTATTAACTTTAAAAATATAACAATAAAATATTTAAAACACAATTTTTGTCAGAAGAGTGGGGTTAAAAATTTCAAAAGGAGTTAATCACTTGAAGCCAAATTGGGACGTTAAAAAACCCAATTCATCGTCAACCGGGCTTTGAAACGTTTTTTTCCTTTAACCGATGACAATGTTCCCAAATTTTTTTAAAATGTCCAAATTTTTTAAAAAAAATGTACCAGAATTAGTGTTTTGTATTGAAAAGAAAAACCCCAACAATTATATAATTTTTAGCATTTTTTTACAAAATTAAAACATTTTTTTTATTTTTTTACACAATCAAAATATTTTCCATAAAAAACAAAACTTTAAAGAAAAACTTTTTATTGTTTTTTATTTAAACAATTGCTTTATCAATAAGATACGTTTTTTTTCCTTTAAAAGCAGAAATGATAATGATTTACTGTTTTTTTATTTATTTAAGTATTAAGTATATTATAATCCCTGTTATTACAAGAAATATTATGGGTAATATTATTGGGGAATTTTATTTCTAAAATATTTGAAAAAGTAATTGATCAAAAAATGTACCAAAAAAAGGGGAAATTGTTTTTTGTACAAAAGTCTGAAAGTGTACCACATTGATACAATTGCCAGCTCTGGCAACCCGCCGATGATCAGCGTGAACTTCGGTTGAACTCCATTGCAACCCGGGGCCCTTTTTCTTTTCTCTTGCACACTTGTTTGCATGGTCGGGAAAAAGGGTGCCTCTAACGATGTTCGCACAGCCATATTTTAATGTTTATTTATAGTAAAGCTGGACCTTCAGTATAATTTAAAACCTCCTATTAAAGATAAGCCCCATTAGAAAAACACTGGTAGATACAGAGTTTGAGGACTTTCATCTATAAATTTTCTACTTTGTAATTTCCTTACTATAATGAACCCATTTATTTGAAGTCAGTAAGATTGGTATTGCATATTATTTTTTTAGCTTTCAAAACAATTATGAAGAAGTAATGACATACAAAGATCAAAAGAATTTTATTGGATGTGTATTATATATTGAACCAACAGAAGAGTTTCCTGATGGTTTAGTTGTAACTGGGGGAAATGACAATGTAATCTTAGTTTACAAGCCTTCAGAACCATTTGCTTCTTTTACTCTTAAGGATCATACCAATACAGGTAGTTTATTTTCCTTAAATACAGAAATAATTTTTAGAAATTAAGTTCTACTATCACACAGGACATTTATACTTTTATGTAGTAAATTAAATAATTCTTATTGCCTTTGTTAAGTTAAAAACATTTTTGTTATATCTTATTGCTATAATCAGAATTTGCCAGAACCCTAATGTTAGATATCTGCCTAACCTGTATTCTAAATTATTAGTTGTTATTTTTTACTAATTTTCCTTATGAGTATTGTTTAATTTCTCATTTAATTATTTTAATAGTGCTGTTTTATTTATTTTTAGTCAGTTGTCTTAGTAAATCAAATGAAGGAAATGCATTTTTAAGTGGATCCTGGGACACAACAGCAAAGTTATTTAAAATATCAGGATCTCCAAAATGTGTAACCACATTCTCCGGTCATGTTGCTGCAATTTGGTCAGTTATACAGTTAAATGACGGTAGAATAGCTACTGCAAGTGCAGATAAGACTATTGGTATATGGGAAAGTAATGGTCAGAAGTTACAGTCACTTACAGGTACACATATCCCTTTAAAAGAAGGTAGACTTCAATAGTTAAAAAAAACATAAAACGAAATATAGAGTGTAAGTAAACATGTTTTTTTTTAATTGCATTAACAGTGTCATAAATATTTTGTCCGATTTTAGGCCATACTGATTGTGTTAGATCTCTGGTTGATTTTCCCGAACTAAGTACATTTATGAGCGCTGCAAATGATGCAGCTATTAAAGTTTGGTTATACACAGGTGAAAATGTGCACACCTATTATGGTCATACAAATTATATTTATAGGTAACTAAAACTTGAATAATAAAATAAAATAAATAATAAAAATTGAATAATTTGAAAAATATAATTATTAAAACTATGTTTTTATTCATTATTTTTCAGCATTGCCAGGTGTAAGGCAAATGGTTCAGATGCTTTTGTTACATCAGATGAGGATAGAACAGTTAGATATTGGGAGAAAGGGGAAAATGTACAAAGCATAATGCTGCCAGCTCAATCTGTTTGGTCTGTGGCTTGTTTACAGAATGGAGATATTGTAACTGGTTCCAGGTAAAGTTATACAGTGATATACTCTTCTTAATATCTACAATTCAATAGAAATACTTCATTTTTAGGAGCATAGATTTTATGCTATGTAAAAGTATTTAGGTATTTTAATGAATAACATTAATCTACTTTAAACTCTAGTATCTGTTCTTATTATATAGCTTATTAATAATGGGATAACCTTAATATAAACTAATATTAAAAATTAGCTATATATTATTTCTTTATCTTTAGTTTATTTTTAAACATTATGCAATATTTTTACTATAGCACTACTATTTTACCATTGTCTTTGAAAACATTTTTCTATATGCTTGTAGTGATGGTTTGGTAAGAATCTTTACAAGAGATGAATCAAGGTATGCTGATGAAGCAACACTTACAAAATTTGCTGAAGAGGTGGAAGCTTTGCAAAGGCAAAGTGTACAAGAAATTGGAGGAGTGAAAGTTTCAGAGTAAGAAGATTTTATTTTTAAAAATTTAAAAAAAATGCTAATTTTGTAATTGAGAACACATAGACTGAAATTTGCCCACCCACTGTTGTATCTGTTCAATAAAAACCTAAATCTGAGTTAAGTCCTAATAATTTAGTTTTATTCACTATGAACTTCTTTTAAAGTGACTGTTATTTTTAAAATAAAACAATATATTGCATGTTTAAAAGATAATTTAGGATTTAATTTTATTTATTTATATCAGGAATTTTTCATTTTTTTAATTTAATTCAAATTTTATTTAGCCGTGACAATATTCAAGTTGGGATACAAATTGTAGCAACTATAACACATAGTTACTATTCTGACAATAATGATTTGAGTATTTCTTTTTTAGTTTACCAGGGAGAGAAGCTCTGTATGATCCAGGCAAAAGGGCGGGCCAAATGAAAATGATTCGTGAAGGAGGCAAAGTCGTCGCCTATACATGGGTAGCGGATGGTGATAATAGTCATTGGGAGAAAGTGGGCGATGTCATGGGTGGTACAGACAAGGATGCTAGTGGCAAGACTATGTATGAAGGAAAGGTAACATCTTTATACATCAATCTAGTGTTGATGTCCAGAATTTTTAGTGTTGCTGTCACACTATTAGCTGTAAATTGTATTTCTCACTAAATTTTTCTTATGCACTAACAGAAACGAGAACTTTAATTCATTAAAATTATCAGCTTTCCTAAAACACCTTTATTAAAATCAGTTCTGCCTCCAACAATTATAACTGTTAAGGTCAATAATTTGGAATTTCTTTGGTGTCTTCTGGTAAAAGATAATTTATGTTAAAATTAATTTATTTTAGGCTTATGACTTTGTATTTAGTGTGGATGTAGAAGATGGCAAACCGCCCCTAAAGCTTCCATACAACAAAGGAGATGACGTTTATCAAGCGGCGCATGCGTTCCTAACGAAAAACATGTTACCAGCGGAATATTTGGAACAGGTATAACAATTTTTATTATCAACTTGAAATAAAAACTAATAGATTTCATTATTTAGGTAGTAGATTTTATCCTAAAAAATAGTAAAGAACAATATGTACCTCCAGCAAGTGAGTACCAAGATCCTTTCACAGGAGGCAGCAGATATACACCAAGCTATCAGGGTAGTACGGCACAGGTTGGGGTTAATGCAGACCCGTTTACAGGTACAGTTATAATCAAATTAAAATATTAAATTAGAATTTGCGTTATTGGTTAAGAAATAAGTGTGTGCAAATAGAGCTAAAAAATTAAATATGAAGTTACAATATGGAGGTTGTACCCTAAAGAATTTGACCATATATGGCATATTCGCGCAATGAGGACGTAACTTTGACTCCTTCCTATGAGTTAAATAGGGTCCATTTCAGAAAATGTCAACTATTAAATAAATGTTTAATCCATAGTACCTAATAAACACTAGACTTCAACAGAATATTGACCATTTATGTGTTGGCATTTCAAGAATTTATTGTTGCCTTTATCTATTTTCTAATTTTAATCTCAAACTACTTACATTAATTTTATTGTTAAAAATAAATACATCCTTTTTATTAAAATATATAAAAAAATTAGACACTTTCAAAAATGAACCAATAAATGGGGTGTCCTGTTAAGAAAATATTGTATCTTTTGTTTCAATTAAAATCATTTTGTTAAGTAATGTTTTGGACTCTACGGGAAAAAACACCTGCATGGTTTCATAAGTAAACGTAAACCTTGAGTAAGCGTTGTTCCTCTCATTAAAATAAGCAATAAAGTTCTTATTAACATGGATCCAGAAATGCTCCATTCTCGAGTTATGGCCCATTAAAGGGTTGGTAATAAAAACACCTTTTTATAATAACAGTTACTAGAAGTAACTAGTAAGTAAGTTAAATGACAAATAAATTAATATACAGCTGATAAAGGGGAGGGGGTGTTTTTTTATACAAACTTTTTTGTGCTACGTTTTTTTAAATTTTAGTTAACAGTTAGAAAGAACAAATAACTCTCAGTAAAAAAGTACTCTTCCTAAAACGATAGATCCAAGGATTTGTGAGAAATTTCAGTTTAAAAATTTATTTTACCACCTGATTATAAACTGATTAAAAAAAAGTTTAATTTATCAATAATAATTGACTAAAAACTTTAACGTTTTTTTATAAATTTTAATGCAGGTAGTAAAATAAAATTACGATTGCTTAAGGATTTACAAAAAAACTATTAACTGAAATTTGAGTGTTAGACAATGTTATGGTTCCAATAACACTAAAATCTTGGACTTCCATTGTCTTTATTTGGTAATTAATACACACCTTTTCGGTTAGTGATGTATTTGAACCTTTTTAAGTGATAACAAATGCTCCAAATTACAGTTTACACAGAATGTACACCGAAAAGCCCACACTTGCTACAAATTGGACTGCAGATTAATTAAGCTGTAGATTGGTGTCCTATGCACGCAAACCACAAAAAAATCGATACTAAAAACGAAAGTTAAAAACTTGTACATTAGTTCAAATTGGAAGGGGCCAAGAGTATGTGAAACGGGTACTGGAAAACTGCTTGAAACTGAGCTTTATATTTGTTGATTTTTTTTATATTGTTTTCGACTTTTTTGAATCATATTTAACATATCACATTTAAAGAAAAACTTTTTGTTTTTGCGTTTTTAAGAGTTTTCACTTAGCACTTTGGTCATTCAGTAAAAAATTGATTGCTTCATTATGGTAAATCATATTTTTGCTTTAAGGTGGTAGCAGTTATTCAACTAGTGCTGCAAAACCTACAACTAGTGCCATGTCTATATCAACTGGTGGCGCCCCAGATCCATTCACAGGCAGTTCTGCTTACACTACAACTCCACAGGTAAATTTCTAGAATGGGGATTAACTTTTCTAAAATACTAATATTTTTCATTACCACGTAAAAGAATGAATCATTTTGAGTAAAAGTTTTTTATACATCCAGTTAACACTAAATCGTTTTTGACATTTTGTGTTATTAAAGAAAAATAAGTATGGCAACACTGCCTATTTCATTAAGCATTTCGCTTCACGATATTAAAGAAGAAAAAGGTATTGGGTTTTTCTCACCACAAGCTTCTAGCTTTGTTTACTTGTTAGTAAAGAAATAAAATATATTTAAAATGAAATAAAAATAGTATTTTAGTAATTTATATAAAACCTCTTTTTACTATACTGGACAATAATATCCCTTGTTACAATTTTTACACTTAAACCCGTCTTACCACAGATGCAAGATGATCAACAACACTTAAATTACTGAATTTTTAGGGCGCTAATACTTCATATTTCCCAGTATCGTCCTACAGGACGTTTGATGCTGGTGATCCAAGTGTGATACTCAAGAAACTAAAAGAATTTAACCAAAAACTAACAGAAAATCAAGTCCCTGAAAATGATCTTGATAACTTAGCCAAGCTCTGTGCCGGGCCACCTGAAGATCCTGCCTCTTTTGAATTATTGTTTAAACTATTAGATTGGCCCGATGGTGAGTAAATGAGTCATATTATTATATGGAAATAATTCAATATTGTAGGAGTTTGTTTTCCCAAAAAAATCTTAAATGTCAATTTTAATTTCTTTATACAGGGTGGCACCTTTTTGATTAATTTTCAGGTTATTGGGAAAACTATAAAAGATGCAAGCAAATCTCGAGTTCAATTTTCGAAACAACTGCAACGGTAAAAAAAGATCGCGGATAACTTGATCGTACAGCTCTGTATATAGTTGGATGGGAATCAAATCCTTTTGGAATCGAATCCAGGAATTGATTTCTTTTTAAGGATCATCCATACCATACTTTGGGCCAGAACCTGCCCTTGGAGTGACCAAAACCGCAGCACGAGGGCAAACCAGGGAATGGATTCGAAACAAACACGAGGAATACTGGGGAAACCTTAGTAGAATTAGACATAGACAGACAAAAGCTTCATAAGAGGCCCATCCAAAAGAACGAAGGAGTAACTACTTAGACAAAGAAGGAAAAGACTTCACGTAACAGTAGGGTTGCTAACAGGGCATGATAACCTAAGAGAACACCTACACAACATGGTCTCATAATGGGGACGAGAGGAAAGAAACAGCATACCATATCCTGTGCGAATGTAAAGTATTGAATCCCAAAAGACAGGCATTATTTGGGCAACCGGAAATGAGCCCACAGGAAGATATCAACCAACCAGTCGCGGGGTTGTACTGACTTGTAGAAGGAACAAGACTAATGGGAGGAAGGAAAAGAAGAAAAAGGATCTGAAGGCTGGAATTGATTACTTTTTAAAAATAGGATTCGTGATCCGAATTTGTTATGTAATTTTAAATTAAAATGATCCAGAATCGATTCCTTTTTGAAAGGATCCGATTCCAAAAGGAATCGATTCCTTATATTTTTAATTTGAGACAAATCGTTTTATAAATGCCAAAATACGCCATTTTGAATACGCCATTCTAAATTTCTAAAATTTGACCTAATTATTCATTTCCAAAAACCCTTATATCCTAAATTTGAGGCAAATAGGTTTATAAATGCCAAAATCCACCATTTGAATCTTCCATTTTAAATTTCCAAATTTTTACTTAAGGTTCTTAATCAGCATTACATTAATTTTCGGTAATGAAGATAAGGAATTTTAAAAGATCTGTCTAATAAAATCTTTACATAAGGAAACACACCTAACATGTGATTTTTAACCAAAATATGTGGTTTTTCAGGTCCAGAGAAACAACATTTAAATGAAACATTTTTTTGTAACCATAGAGTGTGGTATCCAAAATCGGGCATAAATTTTACTTGCATTTGATCTTAAAAGTTTTGATTGCTTGACCTTCATAATTTTTTAATATGTTGTCCTTTAGGAATCCCTGAGAGACTGTTAAATGGGTCATTTTATTATTTCTATTCAGGGTGTCTTATAAAAATGAGTTTACAATTTTAATACATTTTTATATTTTGCAAGCAGAAAAATTATTAAATGATACTTGTGAAACTTCTTGTAAAATTACAATAAGATGTCCCATTTACAAGTTACTTGAGGTTATCTCAAGAATCACATTTTAAAACCTTATGAAGATCTAGCATCGCAAGGTTTGGAATACAGTTCGAAAAAAAGTTTCATTGAAGGGTGGTTTTATGTTGATCTCAAATCAAAAATAATTTAACTCAGAGTTACTGCACTTTACAATGAGGCTAAAATTATATTTCGCGGCTTGGGCTTTGTGATAAAAACTTGATTTATCATCTGTATTACGTAGTATCATACATATCGTAGTTACCATTTGTGAGTATAAAAACAAAAGATGATCCGGATTCGTGATCCGATAAATAGGAATCGATTCCCTAAATTCAATGCCTTTTTTCCTTAAAGAAGAAATCGTGATTTGTATTGGTGTTTCGATTCCTTAACAAGGACCGGATCCAGAAATTAATTTCTTTTTTAAGGGATCCCTTCCAGCTCTGGTATCTCAGTTGTTAGTAATGATAGAAAAAAATGGTAAATGGGTATTTCTCTGTAAGCTGGGCAACTCACTGTTCCAGGCCGATATAATATGAAAAATATAGTTAATTTTATAGTTTGTACTTAACTTAAAAGGATAATCACCTAATCACATCAAAAACGTTTTTATAATGCTCAAAGGACACTCCCCTGCATGTCCCCAAAAACAGTCTCCCGGTAAAAAAGGTGTTTATCTCACAAATATTTTTAAAAAAATCATACCTATAATATTTGAAATCTAAAGAACTTTTTACTGACAATATCAGAGGAATCTATTCTTTAATTAAATAATGCATCTAAATATACTAATGTTTATTTTGTCCCCAATTTTACGCACATTCTCCTGGCTTTTATTTAAAACTACCTCAATAACATTTAATACAACTAATCTTCATTTCTACGTTGTGCTTCGTATACTTTTTAAGTTTGCCCAATGCTAATAATTTAATAAAACTATTATTCTATGAAAAAAACTAACTAGGGGTTTTAAAAAAATAACCCAAAATTGCCTTTTTTAAATGGGACACCTTGTATATTATTTGACTGTTTGTTTTCCCATAAAACTACCTATTTATTGATATCACACACTTTATAATTATATCCAAAAAATTGTTTACTTGTAAAAAGTTTAAGGACAACCCCATAAGATTTAAAAAAATAATAATGATAATAATACATATATACCCCTTCAATAAGGGTTAAAATCCACCGCCTTATGATCACTTTGTGGAATCTTTTACTCAGTTTTTACTTCTATTACAGATGTAGTATTTCCCGTTTTGGATATAGTCCGTATGGCTGTTAAAAACCAAACCAATAACGAGGTGATAGTTGCAATGAACAACAGCATAATCATAGACAAACTGAAAAAATTTATTAGTGAAAGTAATAAAGTAGCCAATAACACAATAGTAGCTTTGAGGACTATCTGTAATTTGTGTGTTTATGAAGCTGGAGAAAATTTGGTCTTTAACAATAGGTTTGATATATTGGAAAATGTTACATCATTGGGACAACTTAATAAAAATGCACAGGTAATACAACATTTCTGTAGGTAGTTTATTTTTTATTTGTAAAAAATCCTTTAAATCTAATTTTTTGTATGTAATATAAATTCACTTGCTGTTGTTTGTTTATTAGATTGGTGAACTATAAAACAAAATTGATATAACACTATTTTTACTTTTTTAGAATAATGAATAATGAACATATATTCTGCTAATAAAAAGATAAAAACATTATGTTACCTACAACATTAATTTTATTGAATTAATAAAGCTTAAAAAAATCATATCAACAATATTCCCAAAGAATAAATTTATCACATAAAAATACCATTTAATTCCCATTACAAGTTATGTGTGACATGCATGATCAATTTTTGGTTGATCTTAAAAATTGCTGGTCACCATTCACAGAAGAAATTAAAGCAAAAATACGTTAATTTTTATGTTTCAGATTGCTTTAGCTACAGTCCTCCTTAATATGACAATTATGTGTATAAGAAATTCCGATGACCTAGGTTTTTCAGTCTTAGCTCAAGTTATGCCTGATATATTAACAAATCTGACTGATCCTGAGTCTCACTTTAGAGCCTACGTAGCCTTAGGTATGTACAGAGTTATTAATTTATAAAAAAAAATTGGAAATGATAGTTAATATATAAGTTTTCGATAAATGCCTTCTTTAAAAGTGACGTATTAGAACATAGGACAGCATATAAAATATAGGTTTGACTTACAGTAAAATGAGCTTAATAAATTCGGATAGGGTTTCTATGGCAAAAAAAGCAACGTTTTGAATTGCAAAAATATAAAATATCGTAGCAAATCTCCTGGAAGCAGTTAGATAGTAGTATTGGGCAAAGTAAATACAGGTCTTACATGAATCTACTTTGTTATAGTTTATATAGCTTACATAGTATCCATTCGAAAAAAAAAGAAACTAAAGCATTAAGACCTAGTCTAGGAACGTCAACAGAGAAAACTCCAAAATATAATAATTTTTAAATTTTGAGAGTGTGTTCAATGATTTGGACACACTTATATTGTTGCCGGTTATCGGCAACTCCAACCCGCTGTATGGATCGGGATCCGAAGCTAAGACGAACACAAGGCTTAAAGGAATGCACACACTGACGCGAATTAATTCGCCGCGATAACGAAGCGAATATTTCGCGACATAGGCGATAACAAAATTCGCCTCTCCTATCACATTTGCGCGAATATATCGCCACGGTGCAGAATGTTTCAGACGATAAAAATCTTCCGGGACAAAACGAACCTTGTCCGCATGTTTTGGTTGGGGATAAGGAGTTTGCCTTGAGGCCTTATCTAATGAGACCTTTTCCATATAAGCAATCTAGAACAGACAGACGTAAAGAGAATTTTAATACTTGTTTATGCAGAGCTAGAAGAGTGGTCAAAAATGCCGAATATTTTTAAGGCCAATTGAAATCAAAGTTAAAACGACAATTTTGGTTGTGAAAACAACGTGCATTTTGCATAATTTTTTACGAACTCGAGGATATAACCAAGAAGATTTTGATTTGCAACCAACAGAGTTTAAGGACAACATAGGAAAAGCATTTAACAATAAACAAAGGGACGCAAGACGCGCAACAAATATTGCATTCGCTACTCGAGAAAAATTTGTTAATTAATTTACAATTACATAATTAATGATATTACACAGTATTATACCTATCATTACATTTAGATATTACGATACAAACAAAAACTCTATTAATATTTCAGTAAAAGCCATCCTAAATTCGCAACGAAAACGACAGAAAATGCGGCTGGTCGCGAAACAAATAAAATCGCTGAAGTTTCGTTATCGCCAAGCGAAATTTTCGCGCCAGTATGTTGCTCCTCGTATACGCCGAAGAACTTGAGTCGACGAATATTTCGCGAGGCGAAAATTTCGCCTTTGCACCGAATTATTCGCGTCAGTGTGTGCATTCCTTAACTCAGGGTGTTAGCATACCGTGCTGATGAGTGAATGACATCCTGTGCCTTAATCAGATGTCTTTAACGGTGTCTCTGAGATTCAGGGCGACCTCTCGGAGTATCTAGCCTTACTGCGGTAATGCGGGGCTCTGCCGCGGTGGACTATTACTTCCCTAGTTCCAAACAAAAAGCGGACAGAACCGCTTTCAAAAACGTGACTTTCAAAACAGTGGCAAAAGTCACAAGCAGACAAGGGTGCGCTGACCGAAACGGGTCCCTGAATCCAAACAGAAGGCGGACAAAACCGCTTTTATAGGGAAAAGGGTTCCTGGCTTTAAACAGAAAGCGGATAGAACCGTTTTCATAGGGAAAGGCCGGAGATACGGCCTTAGCAGGTACATCTGGTTCCTGTAACAAGGACCTGGTAGTTACCCACGTCACTATACCGGGAGAGGAGGGCATGACGGATCTAATCGTCTGCTCGTCATACTTTCCAGGAGACATATTGTGCTCTTGTCCGGTAGCGGCACGAGTAAAAAGAGATGAAAGAGCTCTCTCCCAGTTTGATATCGGATTCATTAGAAGTCTGATGCTATTATTATAAATATAAAAAGGTGTGAGCCACAATAGACCGAGCGGTCGCGGTGGAGGGCGTAAAAGGTCCACTCACTTTAAATCTAACCTAACCTAACACTCATATTAGCTCCTTATTTTTTTGCTTGCAGTAAAATACTAGAAAAGGAAATTTTGGTATAAGGAGCCATGCATTAATTACGTAAGGATGATTTTTGACTCCCCTACCCCCATATAAGGCTACATAAAATTTATCGAACTCCCCCCTTTCTCTTCTTACGTAAGATTCAATCTCGTTTTTCTAAATAATAAAACGTTGTTCAACGCTATTGTTGCTTAAAAATAAAAGAATCATTTTTGAGTTTCCAGAGAATTAAAATAAAATTAATTCGCGGGAAGAATACACTATAATATAATTATTATTTATAACATTTAAAATGGATTAAAATGAACACATTTAAGATTTTAAAATTTTAATAAAAAGTAAAAATGTGTAAAATAAGTTGTAAATCCAAGTGCACATTAAAGAATGAAGAAAACCATTTAGCACTCGAAATAGAACTAGATTTTTAATAATAAATTTCGACTTGTAAAATATTATGTAAAAATGGGTTTTACCCTTCCTTCCCAGATAAGGGCATGTATAGATTATCTTAACCTCCCCCCCTCGGAACCGTTACATAATTATTGAATGGCCCCTAACCATGAATTTTATCATCCTTAATACTGAGCAGTTATGTTTTTGAGGTCGAAGGCGTTTTTAGTTCCTAGAAGATTTGGAGTAGTCGATATTCTGATTTATGGTAAAATTTTTTTAGGTACTCTTGTGACACAGTCAAACTCACAAAAACAAGAAATTATTACAAAAATTAATGAAAATAGCAATTTTTTGACCACTCTTCAACTGCACAGTTTCGCTGGTGGAAACGAATTGGAACAAAAAAGGACCAATTGTGTGAAACAGCTGCAAGCTATATTGTAATATCGGATTATATCCACTACTAAAATAAGCTAAATTTTTCATGGTTATTTTTAAGTTATTATAATAAAATAAATGTGTTTCTAGAATAAATATTTGTGTTTTCTTACTTGCAATGCTTTAAAAGAACGTTCCTTGAATTTTTAAAAAATAAGTTTTAATTTTTAAAATAACAGTTTTTAAAGTCCAGTGATGATTTTAGATGTTACATCTTGCCATTCTTCTTCTTCTTCTTCTTCCCTGGGAGCCGTCTTGATTACCTACTGGAGGCAGCGCAGCCTCATGGGCTTTTTGTGCCTAATCTCCCATTGCCTTTTATATCAATCCTCCCATTAGTCTTGTTCCTTCTACAAGTCTGTATAACCCCGAGACTGGTTGGTTTATATGTTTCTGTGGGCTCATTTCCGGTTGCCCAAATAATGCCCGTCTTTTGTGATTCAATGCTTTACATTCGCACAGGATATGGTAGGTTGTTTCTTCCCCTTCGTCGCACATTCTGCAACTTGGGTCCCCATTGTATGAGCCTATCTTGTGTAGGTGTCCTCTTAGGTTATCATGCCCTGTTAGTAACCTTACTGTTATGCGAAGTCTTTTCCTACTTTGTCTGAGTAGTTCTTCCTTCGTTCTTTTGGATGGGCCTCTTATGAAGCTTTAGTCTGTCTATGTCTAATTCTAGTGAGGTTTCCCCAGTATTCTTCATGTTTGTTTCGGATCCATTCCCTGGTTGGCCTCGTGCTGTGGTTTTGGTCACTCCAAGGGCAGGTTCTGGCCCAAAGTATGGTGTGGATGATCCCTGTCTCGCTAGCTCATCCGCTTTTTCGTTGCCTTCTATCCCCGAATGTCCTGGTACCCACAAGAGAGTTACTCTGTTGCATTCTCCCAGGACTTCCAGTTCTTTTTGGCATTCCCATATCAGCTTGGACGTTACCTTGGGGTTTACTAGTGCCCCTAGTGATGCTTGACTGTCTGTTATTATGCAGATTCGCTTGTTTTTATAAGCTCTCCTGTTATTTTCTTTTCCACAGTGCAGTAAAGCATATATTTCCGTTTGAAATACAGAACTGTGTGTTCCTAGTGGAATGGAGAATTGTGAATTTCTCATTTCACTGTACACGCCCGGTCCACTTCCCTGCTCGGTTTTGGAACCAGCCGTATACCAGATGATGTCTCCATTAATATAAAATAGTTTGGATTTTAATATCTTCATTGAACTCAGAAAGAGGAGATCATACCAAAAACACTTCATTCCCTAAAAACACTTATGTTAAATAAGGGACAAGTTCCTATCCAAAAATCTAGACCTTCATCTCATCTAAAATTATACCAAGGTTTTTTTTGACTTGGTAAGTTTTTTACTGATCTATCTGCACTAAGGAATGTTTGTTTTCATTAATTTAGAGTTTTTTTTTTAATAATATAAACAGTAAAAAACTCGTCATGTCAAAAAAGAATTAGGTATAATTTTAGCTCTCTGTACTTTAAGAGGCCTAGAGTTTTTGGACAGGAAACTTGCCCTTATTTTACATAAGGTAAGTATCTTTTACCTCTTTTTTTTGAGTTCAGTGATTAAAATAAAATCTTGCATATGTTTTAAACTCTTTACAATTATGACCTCAGAAACTCAGGTTTAATCAGATTGCATACTTCTAAAATAACCTCTAAATATTCGATATTACTGCCCCTGAGTTTCGAGTAAAAAATTAGCAGTTTTTAGAATTGTTTCTTTACTTGTGTTCTAAAACCTACTTATATACCAAACTTTAAATTTCTACTCCCTCGGAAAGTACCTCATAATTTTGACGAGTCAATAAGTGAGTGAATCAGTCAGTAGTAAAATGGGCGATTTTCAAAGACGAATATCTCAGAAACCACTTGACATAACTTTCCCACCTTCTTCACGGGTAGTTAAAATAGTTATGGGAATTTACATACCAGATCTCACGTTTTAATATGGAACGATAACAAAGTTATGATAGAGTGAGATATACGCCGAAACCTTTCGTGTAATATACTCACTACGTGCGTCGGGCCAGAACCTAGCCTGGAGCACTACCGTGCGCCTAGATGGAGTATGAATCACATAAGTAGCTGTAAATTGAGCAACTGTTTAACTTTTTTTTTAGGCGCAGTGTTTCAACATTTATATTTCTGTATTAAACCATTACAATAACAATACAGTATTTTTATGAATTTTAACTAGTATTTTACAAATGGGCATGCAGGTTTGAACTTTTAGTTGTGAAATTCTATGACTTCGTTTTCCAGGTCCAGATTTAAGCAAATCAACCATTTCTTTAGTTACTATTTTTTTCATTTCTTTAAAAAAGAACTTCACCACTTGTATATTAGTTTGTGAAAATGTATATTAATGTCTTTAAGAAAATTTACCCCGTACCTGTAGACATTTAAAATGGAACTTCCTTGTTTTGTTCTATATTTTTTTAATGCTAGGCACGTTTTTGACAACTGGTGACTGCAGAGCTGTCTATGTTGCTTTAAAAAACAACTTTATATAGGTATTACTACATGCCGAAAACGGATCTCCTGTTACTTCCTTAAATTAATATGTTGGCCATTCTCTGTTGAGGTTTGGTTTTAGTCAATAGATAATCAACTATGACAAGAACAATATTTTTTTCTATTTCTAAGAATAATTTAAGTTAAGTAGTAAAGTATGAATATATCTTACCAAGTAGATACAAGCCAGTCAAAGACAGGCGGACGCAAACGGAAATCAACAATTATTGCGACAATCTGCATGAACCTGCTGTTTTAAAATGAAATTAATGAATTATTTTTGAAATCTAAAATGTTTTAAGCATATGTCTGAGTAGTCACAACACTTTTCCAGGTTTAAGCAAAACATCTAAAAATGCCATGATCATTTCAGGTTTTTGGACGTAAATGACAAATTTCCTGGCATGAGGTATGACAATATCCTTTAAAATATAAGTCCCTTAAACCCATATTACTTTGTTTATTGTCTATATGCCCTTTTTACACAGTGATTATTTTGTTTTAATGTTCTGAAATTTTAATTTACCTTTAAGCGTAGTTCATATGCTTGCGAAATGCGATTTGCGAAACTTGTTCTGATTGGTCGATTTCAAATGTGTCAATTGTAGGAGCTCTCTATTCTTAAGTTTTTTGCGATTCGCACTATTTAAAATCTAGGGGGCGGGAAAATTGACGGATTCTTATTGGTCGTCTTAAAATATGTCAGTTGTCCAAGAGGTTAATGTCACTTTTTTGCGTTTCGTAATATTTGAAATGTGAGAAGCGGGAAAATTTACTTTAATTTAAGATTTTGCGAATTCCGCAAAAATTGAAGACCACGAGCATGCGTATTGATATAGATACTCGTTTGATTTTGGCGTTGCTCAAAGATTAAGTTACTACGGTTCAATTCCTGGGGCCATGTAATATATATAAATAAATAAATATACGTTTATTTGTTCCAAAGTATAGAGAAATATACAAATATATACCTCAAAATGAGGTGTGGAACGTGTCACACTATTTTAAAGGTTAAAAAAATGTTTTTGAACAGTAAAATGAACAATTTTACAAATCTTAAACATATAATAAAATATATATACTACACATGTAAAACAACTTACAATTAAAATCAAACAACAATGAATAAAATCCTATTTACATTAGCATTTTAACATTACACACTTACAACACAGTTGAAATATTCTGTCACAGAGTAAAACGGATTGCTACACAAGAATATTTTTATCTTTAGAAATATATTTTCTGGCAAGCACCTGAGATCGTGTGGGACCTTATTCCAAATTTTAATCAAACTGTTATGAACGTTTCTTTGTATAAATGTATATCTTGTCTTATCCAACATTAGCTCGTTTCTTTTTCTTGTGTTATAATTATGTTTTTTATTACTTTCAGAAAATAAGATCCCATTATTAGAAACAAATTTAATACATTCAAAAATATATAAATTTACAACAGTTAAAAGTTTTTTATTAGCAAATATAGGTCTACAACTATCCCGATTTCCCTTCCCAAATATTAATCTTAAGCATCTCTTTTGTAGTATCTGAACTCTCCCCCGCATCCACTGAGTTACCCCAAAAAATAATTCCATACCTTATCCTTGACATGATATGTGCATGGTACACCTGAAGTGCTGCCTCCATGCCAACTTCATTCGTTATTATCCTAACCGCATAACAGTACCTTGAAAGCTCACTTGATAGACCCTCAACGTGACTTTTCCAGTCTAGTCTTTGGTCAATGACCATGCCCAGAAAGGAGATCTTATTTGTAGTTAAGAAATCGGTATTACCTACACTGTAAACAACTGGCTCCGTTTCTCTTGCTGAATACTTCATTATTTGTGTTTTTTCTACATTCATTAATAAGTTATTTTTTAAAAACCACTCTTTCAAATCCTCAAGCAAGCCCTCAATATGTCTTTCAATATCAAAATCATTCTTTTCACTAATGATAACAGAAGTATCATCAGCATACATAACCAAGTGTTCCTTTATGGTCTCTGGCAGTTCATTAGTATATAGAATGTACAAAGTGGCCCCAAGATGGAACCCTGAGGAACTCCTTTTTACAACCTCTATATCTGATTTTATTAAACAACCTTCTTCATTTCTTTTAACTAGTTGCTGTTTTCTATCTTTTAAGTATGACACTAAAAGCTGTTTTGCAATTCCCCTAATACCATAACGCTCCAGCTTCTCGATAAGAATACTATGGTCAACACCGTCAAAGGCCTTAGACAAATCCACACAAACTGTAACGGTATGCTCATTTTCATTCATACAGTCCAAGATTCTTATAAGAGCTGAATAAATAGCCATTATTGTTGAACGCCTCCTTCTGAAACCATATTGACAATCGACAATCACACCACTCTCATCCAGGAACCTAATCAATCTTTCATGTAACAGTTTTTCAAATATTTTATTTATGTTTGATAAAAGAGAGATATTGGGCGATAGTTCTTAGGATTATCAGCATCACCTTTTTTATAAATAGCTTTAATATGTGTCCATTTTAGTTTAGTAGGAAAAACACCTGTCTGATATGTTAGATTTATAATATGACTAATTGGTTCACTATTAAGTCGGCTACTTTTTAAGAAGAGCAACTGGAATCTCATCCTCCCCTACTTGACTTTTTTTCTTTTTAGTCCCTGAATACATTTAATTACCTCATCTGTTGTAGTTCCATATAAAAATATTGATTTTTTAACAGTCCGAATTTTATTGTAATCTGGAATTTTATTTTTATTTATATCAGGGTAGGCATTCAAAAATGTAGAGTTTACTTTGTTTAGTATGTCCTTATCCGAATTTCCCCTTATACACACCCCTGATACCATCAAAAACAGTTTTTGTTTCCGGTTCTTTTTCTTGTTAGTTTATTGATAATTTTCAAATTGCTTTTCCCTTATTCTTTGAATTTTCTATATATATTTTGTATTATAGACTTTTTTAGCGTTTTTAATAACTTTCTTAAGCATACTAGCAAAGATTTTGTAGTAAGCTGCACTTACCTTATTTTTAAGTTTTTGCTTATACAGCTGCCTTTTCCGAGCACATAAGGTTCTTATCTCTGGTGTAAGCCAGTACTTGGTTTGCATTCTTTTTGGTTTAGGCTTTCTTTCTGGTATCACTCTATCCAAAATCGATTTTACTTTGTCATAAAAACTATCATCGCACGATTTACATCGCTCTCACTCAAGACACACTCCCATGAGTCACCCAATAGTTCATTTCTGTATTGTTCCAGTTTTGTTTTGGAGAAAAATCTCCTTGGAATACGTGGTTCATGTTTTTGTGTTGTTTCTACACAACCAAATTTCAGGACCTGAGCAAAGTGATCAGAAAGTCCAGATACTACAACTGAGCTGCCCCGTGCTGAAAATTTATAAAAAATTATCCAATAGTGTAGATGAGCGTTGTGTTACTCTTGTGGGTTCATGAATTGTTTTAACCAAATTAAAAGCCAACATTAGGTCAATAAAAATTTTTTTTCAGTACTCACTTTCATTAGATCAATATTAAAATCTCCGCACAAAATTTTTTTTATAAAATTTATATTTTAGTTGTACATATGACAGAATATTTTCAAGACGCTCTACAAATATGTTAAAATTACCAAGACAAGTTCTATATACACAAATAATGACAGTTCTTTCATTTCGATTTATTACACATGAACACTCAATCTGTCCTTCTATGGATTTTTCCTCTACTTCTTTTAAGGCTTCGAACTTAGGTCCATTTTTCACCATTATACAGGATCCACCATGTTGCATTTTTTCCCTTGCATAGCCAGATATAATACTATATCCATCAATCTTGATATAGTCACATTCACTCTTCTTCAACCAGTGTTCTGTCAAGCATACTATATCTGGTCGTATTTCACCTTCTTTCATAAAAACCTCCAGTTCCTCTACTTTATTGCGTAAGCACTGTATATTCGGTGCATCACAGTCATAACGTTGTCATCTTCGTCATCAGTTATTACCTTCAATTTTCGATTTGTGTTTTATTCCCCTGAGCAATGATAGGTTCGTCAAAAAAGATTTAGTTTTTAACTTCACGATTTTTGGCTCACCCTTGATATATTTTATTCTTAAATTTTCTTCACCTTCCTCTAAACGTCTTTTTAAGTCCTCTCTTACTAATTTGTACTCCTGTAATTGCTGCCTTGTTTTGTCACTAGCAAAACCTAGCTTTGCATATCTAGGTTCTTTTCTAATGTTCTTTGCTTTGGCCAGCACATCTCTTACTTCTTTCTCTGATGACAACAATACTTTGACAGGTCTCGTTTTTCCTTGTTGACGTTTTCCTATCCGTACAACTTTTAGGTTTTCTGCGGATAATCCAATTGGAATGTCTTCAAATATTCTGCTTATCAATTTTACATCATGGCATTTTCTTTCTTCAGCTTCATCGGATTCCAGCTCTTCGATTCCAAATACAACCAAGTTTTTCTTCTTGTACTCTCATGCTAATCTCCTGTACTGCCTCTGTGACGGGCTTAACGGGTTCTTCTTTCGGCCCCTTTTCTTCAAGTACTTTTATTGATTGTCTTAGTTTGTTAATCTCTGTTTCAAAACTTTTGTTTATTCTTATTTGATCTTCATATTTTTCTAACAGATTTGTGTACTTGAGCTCTATATTTTCCAGTTTATCCATTACGTCCTTCAAAGTGTATTCTTTCTTTTGAGGGATTTCTGCAGTCGCTCCCAGTGATGGTCTTTTAACACATCCTTCTTTCGTAGTACATTCTTGACATATCCATCTTTTTCCATTAGGTTTTTTAAATTCTTCTTCATACATATTCAATACAGTCTTGCTCATGTTTATACATTTTATATGCACCCATTTTTTACATTTTGTGCATTGTATTGCGTAAGTATTTTCTGTTGACCTTTTATATGTCAATCATTTCACATCCTCCATTTTATATTTATTTTGCTACTATTGCTGCTTTTATATATATATATATATATATATATATATATATATATATATATATATATATATATATATATATATATATATATATATATATATATATATATATATATATATATATATATATATATATATATATATATATATATATAGAGCGTTGTCTAAAAGGTGCTGTAAAATGCAAATTCTGTATGTTTTAAGCGGGGATCGTTGTGTGTTTTAAAGTTCTAAAATAAAAAAACTAGGGTGTTTTTTCGATAAAATCATGATCTCATAGGATTAAAGCGATCCTTTATTTCATGATAACCTGTCATTCTCTCATATGTTTTAATAGCACATATGCAGTTGTGATTTCAAGTAAAAATAAAATAAAAAGTTTAAAGTTTCCAGCATATTCTTACTGATTCAGCCTCACCGTTAAGACAGTGCCAAAAAGCGTGCAAGAGAGAAAGATGAATCAAAATATAATCTTTCTCTCTCGCTCCAATGTGCTAATTGGTCGAGAAGGAATGGCCATCATCTTTCCAGGTTATGTTATACTAATCACTTTAAGCTATTTTTAAAATTAGTGTTTGTACACATAAGAATCTTATAAATTGTTGTTTTAATAAAATCTATTTATTAAATTTAGTATTAAACATAAATTAAGGTACTATTACCAAATAATTTTTACCCAACATGAGAACCAACAGAAAGCACCATATATTTTTTTAGAACTTGCACTCTATGCCTTCAAACAATTGCTTATTTTAGGAAATTACATTCTTAAATTATGCCAAATCTACTTTAACTTTTTTCATAAAAAAACTCCATAGGGCCTTTAAATAAACTTTATTTCTTTAAATCACCTATATGTACAAATCAGTTCTACATAAAAAAGAAAATCTAAGCGGCTTGTGCTTCTTGCTGAGCAAGCCTTTTGCACTCTTCTCTTTTAACTCTAAGACGGCGTTCTCTTTCATATTCTTTTGCTCTAATTATAAAGCTAAAATTAAAAAATCACTGAGATCCTGTGTGAGGAATTAGATAAAAAAACCTAATTTAATAAAAATATTTAATGTTTAAATTATTTTATACTAATATTAGTCATTTATCCTCAGTGTGTTTATATTTGTTACCATGAAAAAAGAAAAGAGGAAGGTTACTTTAAAAATATCATTAGTTATTTTAAAAATGAACTTAAATAAATATAATTCATTAGTTAAATAATCTGTACTTACTCATCGTGTTTGCACTGTAAATACACATGTTTCTCATGTTCACAATTTACTACCCAAGGATAGTTGTCTTTTCTGCAAGACCTATATGCAAGCAGTAAATGGGCACAGTAATCGCGATCTCTCAAAGGAAGTTTAGCTGACCTCATTTCTGCTTCTGTTGCTTTCATTTCTAAAAAATGAAGATATTCATAAAACCTTTTTAAAACAATTGAAGACTATCGCTTTAAAGCTATCTAACCATTTTATGACATTAAATATTTTCATTTCCAATTTCATTTTAACAATAATATAACTTGTATGTTCTGCTAAGAAAGGTCCTTATCATGATGTATTGAAGCGTTATTAATATAAGTATACGTCCAACATTTAAAGTTAGCTTTTACCTCTAGGCTTTCGACCATTTGGAAAACCTAACATGGGATCAAAAGTCGGTTCTTCCAATGGGCTCGGTGTTACTTCGGGTTTAAAGTATAAATCAAACCCATTTTGTGGAATATGCCCCATAAAGTTACCCATACTTTTTAAAGTAATTCAGAATTTGCTGAAAATTTTATTTTTTTAGGTAACTTTTGGATTGACAGGTAGCTTAGGTTATGTAAGATTTTCTTCTTTTTTTTACCTAACTTAAAATTCTAGAGAGTAGAGAGATAAGGAGGACCATCTTATATGGCCGATTGGCAAAAAAAGTGGCCCCAGAATAGCATAACTTGTAGTCCGGTCAAATTAGACCTAAAAATAGTAGTGTAACTACAAAAATTGGTAGGAATATTCGGAGCGCCATTATATCTGAAATTTGTGTGCAAATCAATGTGCTGAAGATTTTTAAAAAGAGTAACTCAACTTTGCAAGAAGTTATGACTAACGGAATTTGCTTTCTTTTTTCTATGTACGGAGCTCCTAAAAAACTACCTATTTAGATAAGCTTCGATACGCATATTTTGTTAAAAATACTCGTAATAAAAAACGAGTGCAATTGGCTTGTCTTTCTCCAACCTCTGCTTCTGCTCATCAACATCTCTTTCGGGTATATTATCAAGTTCAAGTGTGGCTTAGTTATCAATTAGTCCCAAAAGACTGGGGTTGGTAGTTGATCGACAATATATTTGAACCTGTCCAGACTTTACTCCCACCTGCGCCTGAGAAACTCCTCAACGCATTTTTTTGCAACTGTAAAAAGGGATGTAGTGCTAAATGCGACTGCAAAAAGTTGGTTTATTAATTGTTCTCTAGCATGTACTAGATGTCACGGCCAGTCGTGCTCCAATGTTGAATCACCAGCAGCACAGGATTCAAATGATATCAACGAGGAGACATGTGACGCATCGCTCTTAAGGCAACTTACTTGCAATCATCACACGAGCACAATATGTGTTCTGGTGTCCCTGTCTCCTGGAGAGTATGACGAGCAGACTGTTAGATCCGTCATGCCCTCCTCTCCCGGTCCAGTGACGTGGGTAGCTACCAGGTCCTTGTTACAGGAACCAGATGTTCTTTCTGAGGCCGCATCTCCGGCCTTACCCTATAAAAACGGTCCTATCCACTTTCTGTTTAAAGCCAGGGAACCCTTTTCCCTATAAAGGCGGTTCTGTCCGCCTTCTGTTTGGATTCAGGGATCCCTTCCTAAGCACCTGTTTGTTCGGGATGGATTAGCCCTTCTGTGTGACTTCAGAGGCACCTTTCGAAACGAATTCACCCGTTTCGGTCAGCGCACCTTTGTCACTCTTTTCCTATGAAAGCGGTTCTGTCAGCTTTCTGTTTGGAGGTAGGAAGTAATAGTCCACCACGGCAGAGCCCCGCATTACCGCAGTAAGGCTAGATACTCTGAGAGGTCGCCCTGTATCTCAGAGGCACCGTTGGAGGCACCTGTTTAAGGCACAAGATGTCATTCACTCATCAGCACGGTATGCTAACACCTTGAATTAAACCATGTGTTCATCTTAGCTTCGGATCCCGTTCCATACGCTAGCCAAAAAGTTGCCGATAACCAACAATTCTAACTCATGTTCCAAAAGATCCTACTGGGCCCACCCACGACAACGACGTGTGAACACAGCGGTTGGGAGGTCTACCGGGGAAACCACATTAGAAAAACGCGCTAAGTATACTACCTTACAGGTTGCGGGGAAACGTGTTCATATTATGAAAAATACAACTTTTTCTACTGTTTAAACCGTTATGTGTCAAAAACCGTGACTCTTAGAAAAAAGTATTGGAACATTTTTTATAGATAATTTTATGTTCTACCATTTTTGTTTAACTAATTTTTGATAATACCTACCATTTTGCTAAAAAACGCGAAAATCCCGTTTTTGTAACCTGGACCTTGAATATTTTTTCCCAGGTACAGGATCGATAGGGACTTTTCAAATTTCATATATCATGGTGTTTCGAACATTCCTACCAATTTTTAGCTCTATGCGAATTTTCGTACCTTAGCATGTCTAAATTGACCTGACTATCGACCGCTTGGAACATCAGCGCTATTTTAATTTGCTGCTTTTTGTCACACGGAGATGGTGATCCTTGTCTTTAGTATCCATGTTAAGGACACTAGTTAAGCCGGAGTCTCATGCATCCGATTTCCGACGATCCGATCATCCGAAAGTATTTTGATTGGTCAGAACATTGGGCGCCACAAGGTTCTGACCAATCAAAATACTTTCGGATGATCGGATCGTCGGAAATCGGATGCACGAGACTCCGGCTTTAGGGTCATAATATTGCAATTGAAAATTAAAGATATTTTTTAAACAAACTTTTTATTTTTTTCTTAACTAGTTATCTTAAAAAGAACAATTAAACGAATCTGGTTAAAAATCAGCGACGGCCTGATATGAAAATCACAGTCGTATTGTGTGCATACTATAAAAAATAATGTTTCTTTATGGACATTCATATTTACAATTTTTTTAAAGGTCAATTCAGTCACCAAACTCTTCGCTATTTGTGTTTTATTTGTTTTTCAGCTTTGCGCATTATTCTGTGAGGATTTTGCAGTTGTGACGTAAAAGACGGCCCAGTTTTATCCTAGAAAGCAAGTTTGTTATTGATTATTCTTAAGTATTGTGTTGTTTACCAGTGTTCTACCTCAAAACTATTAATTTTACAATAGCTTTTTTCAAGGATATCCAATTCAACAAGTTTAACTAACTAATTAAGTCGAAAACAAAAATGAAGAGATTTCAGTGTATTTTTCCTATTTACTTATTTATTTGGGTTATTGGTAAGTTTTTTGTATTGTTTGCATGTAGGTATAGAGTATAAAATTATGATTTGATGTCTAGATGTAGGCGCCTATCTAATTTAATAACCATTATATTTAATTGGTTAGTTAACAATTAAGTTATGGGACCTAATAGGGTAAATTTTTTACTATACTTTTGGGACACTGATCACGAATATAAAGTCAAATTTCGTCAGAAGCTTCTAGTTTTTAAGTACAATTTTTAAGTTATAACACACTCTCGAACCTAACTTCAGAAATGCAAAAAAGTTTTCTAAAATTCCTCCTTCTTGAACCTGGTCAAAGCCAAACTAAATGATTTTATGGTAGAACACTTTTTAATTTACTTACACTAATTTCCAAGATTATTTACTCGTTAGGTTTATTAAAAAAACCCTTAAAAAAGGACCATGCACAATTTAAATGGGTTTTTGGCGACCAGTAAAATTAAACCAAATTTTAATATGTTATTAGGGACCTCAAAAGAAGCAATTTTTATTATTGCACCAAAACTCTAAACTCACAGGGTGAGCTGCTAGGGCTAGGTATAATTTGTGTCTTGCTAATTTAAAAAATAATGGTTTGCTAAGTATTAACATCGGTATTATATTCAAATAGTAACTAATACTAAAACTTCTTATATTTACTGTCATATATTAACTTATTTTACTTATAAAGTCCTCTTGGGTAAATTAAAAATACAGGGTAAATTAGAAAACCAACTGTTTAATGCCATATGAAGAATATTAATAGGTATCCTAAATGAGTACTCTGTAATATTACTGTTAGGAAATAACAAATTAAGCCAAAATAACTTTACACATATAAGGATTTTAAATAATCTTTTAACCACAGAATATTTAGGGTACCGTAAATACAATACAGAAAAATAGAAATTAATTTAAGCAATTTGACTATTTTACTGAATTGCTGACAAAAATAAAAGTTAAACTTAAAACAAAATGATTTTAAAAAGATGGCATTATTTATTTAAGCATGTGAAGTAAATTAAAAAGCAAAGATATGCCCAAAGCAGCCCAAACATAAACGGAAAATATTACCGAATGTTTATAATCAAATTTTCACCGGAGTGAAATTAGCAGCCATTTTACGCAGCCAATATGTGAAGTTAACAGCTAAATCTGACAGCCTATTATTATGATTTCCGCCTCTTTGTTTCTTAGTACCCTTAAAAAATTGTTTCACAACAAAAATTGGTACTAAGGTACCTACTTCATTGCATACCTAATCACCATGCAAAATAAATTTCACTTGCGACCCGTCTGACTATAGAAAATCACCCTTTTTTATATTTGAAAATTTTTAAAATATTATAAAGTGCACCTTAAAAAAGTTGTTCCACAACAAAAATTGGTATGAAGGTACCTCAAAAATTCAAAATGAATTTATCCAACTCTCGCATCGGTCTGGAATTTTTATACAATCGTCTTAAAGTCATAAGAAAGCTGGAAATTTTTTTAATTTTTGGCGCGATGTTACCCTTGGAACCACCCCTTTTCAACCCTCAAGTAGGTACGTCCGAGGGCCGAAAAAAATTCAAAATAAATTTTTGTTGTGGAATATTTTTTAGGGTACTAAGAAATAAACAGACGGAAATTATAATAGGCTGTCAAATTTAGCTGTTCACATTTTCGGCTGCGTAAAAAAAGCTGCTAACTTCACTTTCGGCTGCGTTAAATGGCTGTAGAACGGTCACTAAGGCAAGTGAATCAGTATATATGAGGTTTTGTGTATAGTAGTATTTTAAAGATAAAAACATTTATAATCTTTTATAAATGAATGTAAAGGAATGTCATTATAAAGATAATCATTAATTGTATGTGGTGACTTACACAATCCCTAATACTTCGAAACTGTAACAGCTATGGAAAAGTGTTACATAATCAAAAATTAAGATTTTATTTTTTTTTAAAGTTTTACAAAAATTTTTAATTGGACAAATATTTAAGTAAACAAGTTGAGTTATAACTTAAAAGTTATAAAACTTAAATTAAAGATCTTGTAAGAATACATAATGTTTGTTAAATAAAATTTCGTATAGCTTTAATAATTTTTAAGATATTGAAAACTAAAGCAAAATTAATATTTCATAAACTAGAGGAGATAAAAAAAAATAATATACCAAAAATTAGCCCCAAAATTGATAATATTAAAAGTTAAATAAACACTTTTGATAAAATAAATAATAAAGGAGATATAAACAAAAAATTGATTTGATCAAAAATTTCATACCGAAATAGTTTAAAAAAATTATACTTATGTTCTTTTAATAATCTGATTTTTGTATTTTTCTTATTTTAAATATTTATTTTATTCATTTTAATTATATATTACCTAGAATTAAAAAATACAATGTAATAAAAAATTATTTAGGATATGAAATATTATTTTTTGGCTTACCCTGTATTTTCATTTTACCTTATAACACTTTGTAAGTTAAACAAGTTAATATACAAAAAAAAATGTAAAAGTTTTCGTATTATTTACTCTTTAAATACAAGTAATTCTTTGCAAACCATTATTTTTTTATTTAGCAAGACACAAATTATACCTAACTCTAGCGGCCCACCCTGTAGGTTTAGAGTTTTGGTGCAAAGATAAAAATTGCTTCTTTCGAGATCCTTAATAACATATTAAAATTTGGTTAATTTTCACCGGTCGCCAAAAACCCATTTAAAGTGTGTATGGTCCTTTATTTTTATATGAAAAAAAAATCAAGAAAATGAGGAATTTTCAGACAAAGAAGCTGGTAGAACTGAAAATCGCCAAATTTAAATTTTAAATTGTTTTTACTGGCATTAATTGTAAAGAAAATACCAAAAATATTCTATAAAAAGAAATTGGCAAATTCCATAAAAACATTTAATCCAAGTAACAGCATTATTTTAACCTTTTGTAAAAGGTGCATTATGGTAAGGGTGCATAAGGACTCCTGCACGTATATTGCAAGGTATTTAAATTAAAAAGTCAGATATTATTACAAGTGAGGCAGGGGCGCATTTCTCTATATGCTCGAACATTTGTTACCAAATGATATTTAAACCACAGTGTATTTTTTATTGTCCCAGAGAAAAAATAGGCAAAATATAATAAAGCAAGATAATAAAGTTTTAAATTAGTAGCACCCAAGGCCGCCGGCAGAGGGGGTCAGGGGGTGTCCGTCGACTCCCCTGGGTTTTAAAAATTGCCTAAAATAAAACAATTCCCATCTTAATCCTAAAATTTTACAATATCGTCTAGAAATTTATATGAGTTTGACTACACAGCACACACCACAAAAAAGTGGTTAGTTGTGGTTATTGGGTTATACTGGGTCTCAGACTAAGCTTTTCTAGCGTATTTTTTCTGCTAAACACGAATCTGAAGTCAAAATTGCAGGCGAAACAGCAAAAATCGAAAAACCCAAAGACCGACACGGTGCTTCAACTCATCTAAAAACCAATCATATAACAATGTACAGATGATTCAAAATCCAACTCTCATACTGGTCTGAATTTTTAAGATGATCGTCCTCGAGTCATAAAAAAGCCATATAAAAATAATTGGACCGGTACTATCTTTGGAACCACCCCTTTTCAACATTCAAGTACCTCCGCGGGCTGAAAAAAAATCAATATAAATCGATCCAACTCTCATACCAGTCTGAAATTTTTAGACGATGGTCCTAGAGTCATAAAGAAGCCAAATAAAAAATAATTGGACCGGTACTACTTTTGGAACCACCAGTTCTTAACACTCATGTACCTCCGCGTGCTGAAAACAATTCAAAATAAATCGATCCAACTCTCATACCGTCATCGTCATCAGAAATTTTTAGACGATCGTCCTAAAGTCATAAAGAAACCATGTAAAAATAATTGAACCGGTACTACCTTTGGAACCATCTTGTCAACACTCTAGTACCTCCGCGGGCTGAAAAAAATTCATAATGAATCGATCCAACTCTCATACCGGTCTGAAATTTTTAGACGATCGTCCTAGAGTCATAAAAAGGCATATAAAAATAATTGGACCGGGACTTCCTTTGGAACCACCCCTTCCTAACACTCAAAAAGTTTGAAAAAAATTCAAACTTTTTGATCCCCCCTACATTTTTTTCTGGCAGTGGCCCTGGTAGCACTATTAAATTTAAAATAATAATCAGTTGTTAAGTAAAAATAAAGTGAGCCTTGTAAAGGTTCTCCACTCACCACTGTGAGCAGCTTAGAATATATTCTTACATACTCTTCATTATCTGATTTCCAGCCTTGTAAAAATTTGCCTGTCAAATATGAAATTTATCATAAGTGTGAAAAATTTACGGTAAAATTCTTACTTATCGGACTCGCCGATTTGATGATTTTTGCATACAAGGGATTTTTGGGGCTCTAATCACGAATCTAAAGGATTTTTGGTAATTGTTGTTGTTGGTAAAAGTTGCTGCAACGTCGATTTAACCAATTTTGGTGGGGGTTTTTGGGGCGCTGATCACAAAATTTTAAGTCGGAAACGTTTCGTTTTCTTCTTTTTCTTTTTGTACACAATTCTGGATTTCTACACTAAAGAGGCATACAATATTTTATAAGCACCGTTTAAAAACTTGTTTTATGTTTATTTTACACCTTTTTCCATTAAATAATAATTCCCAGTGTATAAATGGTTGGGCGTTTGAAAGTATGAAATAAATATAAAAACAAGTTTTTAAAAGGTGTTTATAAAATATTATATTTCAGTTTAGTGTAAAAATCAAGTTCTTAGTTTGATTTTCAAGCTTGGTGATGAATATCACGAAAACGAAACATATCCGCCAATTTTTTTGTCATTTTCGTGATCAGCTCCCCAAAAAACCACCGTATACCAAATTTGGGCAAAATCGTCAACTTTCTAGACAAATACCGGGATGTTTTCAGCAAACATGACCGCGGCCTTTAGAAGTAAAACTTCGCAATTAAATGGAAAAAAAGGGGTAAAAAAAATATAAAAATAGGATCTTAAAAGGTATATATATATATATATATATATATATATATATATATATATATATATATATATATATATAAAAAAAAAATTTTTCTAAAGAACTAAAAATTTTAAAAAGGGGGAATAATCCCCCTTTTTTGCACAACCCCAAAACCTAGAGAGTGTTGTCTCTTTTAAAAGGTTCGGGTGAGACCAAAAAGTTGAATTTTTTTTTTCCCTTATTTCAACAAGGTTTAGCTCCAAACCGCCGATAAAATTTTGTTGAAAATATCGAAAAAAATTATTTGGGGGTGCCCCGCCAAATGAACGAACCGCGAGCCACCGGCAAAACCCCCTAGCCAAACTAAAGCGCAAAGCGGTGACGTTTCCAGTCGAACAGCAAATTAATTTTAATTCTCGCGACGTTCTATTAAACGTACATGGGATTGTTCTCGGGTAAAAAAATTAACATTTATTTTTCCCATCATGCGAATTATTTTCCAATCTGTATATATAATATAAATATATATATATATATATATATATATTTTATTTATATATATATATATATATATATATATATATATATATATATATATATTTAATATATAATATATATATATATATATAAATTAATATAACATGGAGTTCCCCAAAATTAGATTGGGTTTCAATGCCTTTCTTTATTTTTTTAAAACGGAAAATTTTCCAATATTTAAAAATTTTTTATATTTTAAAAAAATATTTTAATTATTAAAATAAAAATTAAAAAATAAAATTTAAAAAGGTTTGGGAAAAATTTTGGGTTGAAAAAAATGGTAATTTCTTTAAATCGTGGTTTTTAAATTAAACTTTTAAAT
>JAHBCN010002586.1:168475-206329 GCA_019359885.1 Listronotus oregonensis
AAATGTTCCTTTTTCAATCATGATAAATACAGCAATATCAAACATATAAAGTTTAGGCATAGGTTTAATAGTATGAATTATTAAATATATATTTTAGTCTTGGATTTTTTATTCGTAATTTAAATTTTAGTTATATAAGTTAGAAAATTGGTTAAATAATAAAAATAAGTGTTATAAGGATCGGATATGATTTTTACGTTTTGGCAGTTTGCCCAAGATCTATTGAACACAGACCCATTAAACCATATATCATTTGGTTGATATTTGTCAGTTGCATTACTTATTAAAAATACACAGGGTGTCCCATTAAAAAACAACAACTTTGTCTCAATATTTTAATTTTTATAGGTTTTTGCCAATTTGCGCAACATCTATTACAGACAGTCCCATTAAACTATATATCATCGAATTGGTCTTTGTAAGCTCTATCAATTTTTAAAAATATACAGGGTGTTCCATTTGAAATAAACCCAACTTTGTGTTATAACAAAAATAAAGTCCAATAAAAAATTTATAGGTACGCCACTGAGTTCTACGCAAAAATCCCTAAAACTTTCTATTTATACTTTTTTTCTATCTCTAATACCAAGCGAGTTACAAGTGCCTGGCCAAATTGACAAAATTTGAAAAACACTCTGTATCTTTCAAAACGAATCAAGTTATCCATGATTTAGTTTCACCATTGAATTTGTTTCAAAAATCAAGAAATCGAGATTGCGCAATCAGATTTGTCCTATCTCTTTCAGTTTTTCGCTTTATACCCTGTAAGGTCAACAAAAGAGCGCCACCACACTATTACAGTAAATTTTTTTCTTGAAAATTTATTTCTGAACATATTAGCGAAAAAGTAAAAATCGTCGATTTTAATTTTAGCTTTTAATTTATTTGTTCTAAACAATCTTCACTAAAAGTAACAGCAGATGATGTATCATTTTACGTGTACAACCGTGAGGACAAGACAGGTGAACATGTTCGTTTGGAAGATGCTGGAAACATAACTTTATATTCTTCATTTGAAACCCGCCTCGATACCGTATTTGTCATTCACGGGTGGCATAATGACTATCTTTCTCCTATTGATGTACTGGTGGAGGCAGCTTTATTAGGTTATGAAGATATAAATATCATTGCTGTTTGCTGGGATGATCTGGCTCAGCAGCTATATATCCAGTCTCAAGGCGCCGTACCTCAGGCAGTTGTTCTAATTTTGACATGTTTCAAACTACAACATTATCAGGACAATTTCTGGCGACAAACATTTGCCCACAATTTTTTTTCGATCGTCTTTTGTTTTTTAGGTACTAACCAAAATATTCAATTTTTATATGGCGTCAATCTTTGATTTTTTGGAATTTAAATAGATCTTTAATTAACCTTCGATTTAAAACCTTGATTTTTTTGGTATTTATTTGCAAAAAACATTTATTTACAACAAATATTTTTTTTCCATTTTGTTTTAATTGTAAAGTTTTTTTTTAATTTGTCAATTTTTTATTCTAATTATTTCAACAAAAATGTTTTATTTGATCAACAGTTTTTAAAAAGAAAAATATCATCGCGAAGATAAAACTGTATTTGTTTAAATTTTACAAAAGGGGGAAAAATGTCTCTTGTAAATAAATGGCTCTTGCAAATAAACGTTAGAAAAATAGTCTAGTGGGGGAGTGTTTTTCCCTACAAAAAATAGTTAGAAGGTTCGAAAAAAAAAAAACGAAAAACATTCGACGCGATGCAAATCGGGAAAAAGGCATTTCGGGGATTTTTTCCCAAAAAAGAAATTGCATTTGTTTTGATGATAACTCAAAAACCTTAAGAGATAGCGGAAATTGCAAAAAAGACCCTTTAAAAAAGGAGGAAATTTCCGTTTAAAACTCCCGGGTTTTAATCCCCATTATTTATATTTTTAAAACTCTAAAAATGGGCCTCCGCGCAAAATTTTTGGGTTTTGCGCGTTTGGGCCCAAAAACGAAACGTCACACTAAAAAATTTTTTTTAGGGTTTTAAATAATATATTTTTTTAATAGGGTGTATTTGGGACACTTAAAAGGTTTATTCCGTTAAAATTTAACTTAAAGCTATTTTTTTTAAAATAATTAGAAATTGTCAATCAACTTAATTGTTTTAAATTTTCTCCTTATTGACTTTAAAAAAAATGCTTAAATAATTGCTGCTTTTTTTGCTTTTAAGCCTTTATATACATATCCCCCTTTTTTAAAAAATTTTTAACCTTTGTTTATAAAAATTTTTTACAACTTTGACAAAAATAAAAAATCAGAGAAATTTGTCAATGTTATAAAATTATTATAAAAAAAAAAGCATCATTTTTTAATTTTAGGGCTTATCTTTTTAGGAGATAAAAAGGGTTTTAAAAAGCAAAAAATGTATACAAATTTTTTTAGCATTTTTTTAATGTATAAAAACAATTTTTTAATTGACATCGGTTGAAAAAAAAACTTACTTTTAGTTAAATCTATAGGGGAATAAATTCTTTTGTGTTCAAAAAAAAACAATTTCTTGTCTAGACTGAAAAGAGATGTTTATAACAAATACAACATTTTGTTAAAAAGCATTATCTTCATATTATCGAAGCCCACAATGGGGAGCTGGTAAACAATTTTAAGTAGACTCTTGAGGCACTTTGAAAATTTGTTAATCGTATATTTTTAATTAAAGGGGTTGGTAACGAGCTGCTACCCTAGACCTTGGTTTTTTATTTTTTAGGGGTATTTCAAGACCTACTCACAATTGTTCACCACCCATTTTTTTACTAAAACACAAATAATATTCTTTAAAATATTATCGCTATTGTATGCAAAGTTCACGCTTATGTCCTTATAAGGAAAATTGACAAAAAGTGCATTGATGAGGCGATGGGCCGGCATTGCCAAATTAAAAGAAATATTTTTTAAAATATTTTTTTAAACTGTTTAGTGGCAAGTCGGATATCGTTAAAAAGGGGATTTAAAAAGTTATTTAAATATCGAAAAGTTAGAGAGGGCATTTATATTTAAAAGAAATTGGTTAATAGCTGAAAAACAAAAGACGATCGGAAAAAAAATGTGTGGCAAAATATTTGTCGCCAAAAAGTGTCCCAATAATGTCATAGTTTAAAAACATGTCACAATTAAAACAACGCATTTATCCTCAGAATTAAATTTTTAAAGAAAAATTTAACTACACAGTTAAAATAAGCATTAAGTCCTCTAAAACTTTCCCTATCCAAGCTTTTCTCTATCTTGTATACTAAGCGAGATAGCAATACATGCAGGCTGAATTTGGGACACGCTGTATATTGATGACGTTGCATAGGTTGTAAAGTATTCCAACCAAAACTTGCAGTTAATATATATATTTTCTTTAATTTAAGGTAAATACACCAATGGCCAGATAGGCTCTATTATTGGTTTAGATCCTGCAGGACCACTATATTTCAAAAGTTTCGGTGATAGTCGACTTGGCAAAGGCGATGCTCAGTAATCTTGGCTTTCCCTGCGCTAAATTATTGGGAGTAAATTTCGCCGGTGACGCCCGACTTTTGGCCCAATGGCGGATTTATTCAGGGGTGGATGTGGTTTTGATCTTCTTGGATGTTCCATTCTAGAGCTTACATTTACTTTACAGAATCAGCTAAGTCCGACAAATTTGTTGCAAGGAAGTGCGATTCTTACCTGAACTATGAGGCTGGAAAATGTAAGGATAATGACAAAGATATTATGGGTGGCCCTGCAGTTAATACCAAGTAAGTTTCTTTAATTAAAGCATATTTTTGCTTTATAGCTTACTCAAAAATATCTAGCTTTAAAAAGCAGTAATTTAGATATTTTCAATGATATAATATATGTGTATAATGTAAGTACCTAACTTAAAATAAATTCATTGAACAACACAAGAAATATTCATACAGTATGTCCCAAGTTTGCGATATGACGTCATAAATTATTTTCTTAAATCGGAACCCACGACTTTTAAAACATTTTTAAAGTGCATATTAAGTTATACAGAACTGCCGAATTTGCTATGGTACTAAAAAAAATATTACTTTAATTACATAGTAGTTAAAAAAACGGCAGTGTTCCTAGAAAAGCCAATGAATTCTTGCAAGGCCGATCAAAAAATTTACAATGAGCCTTGCCAGGGCACAATGGCCTTATTAAAAATATCTAGGATTCCCAAAAATTTTAAAATTTAGTTTTTAGTGACAAATACGTATCGAGAAAAGAAAAAGAATGTACAAGTTCTTAATTTTATTACTTGTAATCATGCTTTCAATAATTTTATGCAAATGTTTTGTTTAATAAATAATAAGTTTTTTTATTGTTTAGCCTTCTTAGGAACATTTTGGCCTTACAAAGAATGGACCCAAAAAAGGGCCATTTAGGTCAATTTTGTAAAACTTAAATTTAATAAATAAATGATTAATTCTGTAATAAAAAAATTTTTATATATTATATATATTTTTATATATATATATATATATATATATATATATATATATATATATATATATATATATATATATATATATATATATATATATATATATATATATATATATATATATATATATATATATATATACTTATTTTTACATTATTTTTAGGATTATTGGAAACTACTTTTTGGACACCAACGGCGAATCTCCATATGCCCTCGGAGATGTAGATCTTTAATAAGATGTTATATGTTACATTGTTTGTAAATATTTGAAATAAAATCTTTTAAACCCATAATCTTGTGTTATATCTCTTTATATATTTTTTGTTGCGCAACTTTAGATTTATTTATATTTATCCTTATTTAATTTTTAAAAATTGTTATACAGGATTGGAGGCAAGGGCTTGCAAGCCAATTTAACGTAATAGAGAAAGATAATAGGTATAACGCCAGATTGAAGATAACGACAACAATTTTCCTATTCCCCTCAAAATACAACGATGCCCGAGGCATCCGCGTTTTTTTTTCAATTTTAAAAAATATTTATTGGGAATAGGATATTTTTGACCATACATTTATCGAAATTGGGCCCTTAAAAAAAATATATTTTGTGCTAATTATAATCAGAGAAATCTTTTTGAATTTTTAAGAAATTTTTAAAAATTATAGGACCTTTTTTTTGGCAAATATCTTGGAACAGAAATAAAATTAGAATAGTTTGCAATAAAATTTGTTGATCGTCGATTGGCAACCTTGGGCACCCCCGCTCATATGGGATTGACGACGACTGAGCCGTCGACTGTCTTCCTTGGGCCCCCGCCGGCATCAAGACTAGAGTGACCTGCGAATCGAATCAGGCTATCTTTTTTGAAATTATTTTGAATTATATTTTAAATATATTTTTTTTTTTGGGATTTAGATTCAATATAATTTTTTTTTTTACGGTTCTTATTTCTCTATTTTTTTTTTTTAATAATTGAGGTTCAATTATTTTTTTCTTCCTATATAAAATATGTTTTTGTGCAAGTGTGCCCAAAGTGGTCTGATTGAAGCTGGCTTCGTGTGTAGTTTTTTTTTGTGCTCTATAGGAGTGAGGGTTTTGCTTTAAATAAGCGAGTAAAAATCGAATTACTGGTTAGGCTGTGCTTAGTGTTTAAGTCTTTGAGAGTCATTATTTTTTAACTAGGAAATCTGCCCCCCAAAAAAATATTTTAATTCTGGTTCAAATTTTTACGGACCGGGAGATTTTAAAAATCGGGAATTATATTTTTATTTATTTCGGCAATCGAAATTTAAAAATTTAAAATTTTAAACCCCTTTTTTAAAGGGGTTTTTGTAATTTTGTTTTGTGATTTTTCGCAATTAGATAAGAAACTGATATAAATAAAATTGTTGTCACAAAAAGAGAAAGTCTTCTGCGCAGCCGCCTCGGTCGACCAAGTGGCTAAGTCCCGATTTGCCCGCTTTGTTGGCGGTAGAACTCGGGAACGGTACCTCAGGGTTCCATTCGTTACCCCCATGCAAAGAGAGGGGAATAAACAATTTCACTGACAAGGGCCAAGGATAGGTTTAGAAAATTAAACCATGATTTTTCCACAAATTTTTTTTTAATAAATTCACAAGACCCTTCTGTCCACCTGCAATATTCCCCGGACCAATAAAATCAAATACATGAAATTTAACTAAATTTAAGCACCGGTAAGGCCTGAGGCAAGTGTGGAATGCGATTGAAACCAATACTTCAACGTCCGGCGTTAGGTAGATACGGACTGAATATGTGTGTGTGTGTGTCTAGTCGCAGTGAGGCCGGTATTCCACTCTTTTTTTGGGTCGGTAGAAGAGGATTCCAGACGATGGCTTCTGTCTGTTTTATTTGGCTCAAGCCCTTTTCCTATTTGATTGACATCTCCTTTTATCGCACTGAAAATCTGTGTCTGTAAAATTTGTTTGCCAGACGTGTATAGGACTCGGTAAAGCACAAAAAAAGGTTTAATATGAGAACGAACACACAAAAAATGAGTCTATTAGTCGAAATTCCTGAATTAATTACAGAAACCCTCGCTGTTTAAACTTGATTATCTCTTAAGTATCCCAACAAAGCAGCATCTTGTTCAGGAGTGAAAGTTTGGGCGACCAGAACCAATTATTTCGTTTACTTAATTTTTATGGTTTTTCTTATTTCTATGAAAAACTCTGCTATCGCCCTTTAATTTTAGGTTGAGGGCATTTTTATATTTTACTGAACGTTAAAATTTGTTAAACATTTGCCAGCAGACACAAAAAACCTTACAAAAGCCGCTTTTACGCAAAAATAAGGTAGGTTACCTTTCCTTCTAATACTTGTACGCTTTTTTTTCTGAATAGAAGTGTACATACGTAAGTTTGAATCAAGACAAGGTCCAATCTAACCAAACAAGTGAATTAACCTAAAGGACAACATCGGATAAAAATATTCGTCCAAAACGTTTATCTGGTCATTTTAAGCAGATTATAATTATCGGATAGAATTTCTATCCGACAAAATCATAAATATAAACGTAGTCGTTATGTTTGTATCCGTTAAAGTCAGTCTCGCTAATAAAAGAATGTTAAAATTTGTATTTCTAGTTCTAAACTCTTACCCTTAACCCAGATAACACCCACAACTACTAATTTATCAATTAATATTTAACTAAATATTATCCACAAGGAAAAGGTCTGGCAAGTTTAGCGGGCCAAAAATTTTACGGGAATTCTGGATGTAGGATGATCCAAGACTAATCCCGAAAGACCGACTTTTTACTGTTTTTAGTTATTTTCAATAGTCAAGAAGAATATATTAGAATTAAGACAAAGTTTTTTAAATATAAACAACAAACCCAACTAATTAGTAACTGTAATAAAAATAAGGGAAATTTGCTTGTTCCAATACAGAAAATACTTAAGGATAACTGTAATACATAATATTTACGCAGAAACATTAAAATGCCATATAAATTAAAGAACAAGTGAAAACAAATTTATTTTCAGAATTAAAAATAATCTCAGAGTTTTTATCATTTTTAAATTGTAAGCGAAATTTTAAATTAAAGTTCCTTCCATTACAGGACCATAACCAGAACTAATCAAAACTAAAAATATTTTAATCTTTAAAAATTAAAGAAAAGCGATTTTTTGTTATCTTTCAGGAATTTCCCAGCACATAATTAAACATTTTTTTTCGTAAATAATTAAATTTAAAGTTTTTTATTGGCTTTATGTAAAATACAAATAATTCATTTGGTCATGGAGTAATGTTTTTTAACAAATTTTTAAAATAGAAGACTGAGTTATATGCGAAAGTTTTTTTTTTCCAGTTTGTCCGTATTTATGACAGGTTAAAAATTAATTAAATTATCATCTAAAGCCTTAAAAAAATTGCTTATTGCACAAACACGTTTCAATGTTCTTATTTTTATATCTAATTAGAGTTTGTTTTAGTCATTATAAAAATAATTTATTTTTAGAGTAAATGAATGATAATAGGAGTTTAAAATCATTTTTAAATAGGCCAAAATTGTTGTAATAGTGACAATTACTCCAAAAGTATTATTTAAGATGACTAAAAAAACTTTTCCTTAAATTTTTGAGCGCCTAATTTAATATTAAGAAGTCTATTATCGCAGATTTACATTTTTAAATCCGTATGCAGCTTTCGCTTAGATCTTTTCTAAAATATTTTTTAAAAGATATATGTATATATAGGAAATTAAATTCCCTACACAAAAGGTCTTATTGAAAATTTTCGTCCGCCAAGCCGTTTCCACGTAATCTTGCCTTAAACATTAATCCGATTTACGATTTAATTTTTAACTTTGGAATTTGTAACTGATGAACCAACTTACTCTTAAGAAATTCATTAATTTATAAGAAATTAAATGCTCTACAAAAAAGGCCTCTTGCATTTATTGTTAAATTTACTCATTCAAAAACGATAACTTAATTTTTACTCAAACTTCAACCTCGAATAACTTTTAAATGGTATTCAACTGCAAAATGTAAAAAGCCCTTTTGTAAAGCATCTGATTTCCTATAAAGTTGGTTTATCAGTTAAAAAAAATCCAAAATTAAAAAATCCAATCGGCAAAGATCGTCGTGTTTACGAGGAGAAGATCGAACGCTGTAAGAACAACACCGATACGTCACGGTCTCATATGGCAAACCCGTATAAAACCGTATCGGTGTTATTCTAACAGCGTTCGATCTCTAAAGTTAGATTACGTGAAACTGTATCCGACAAAAACTTTTCAATTTAATTTTCCTTTTTTAGGTTAAAATATAATTTTCTTTAAAAATATATTTAAACATATATTTTTTAAATATATTGCGATCGAGCGAAAGCTGCGTATGGGTTTAAAATTAAAAATATGATTGAAAGATCTCTAAGTATAAAAATTAAGACTCAAATTTTAACGAGAAGTTGTTGTAGTCATCTTGAATAATATTTTAAAGTTATATATATATATATATATATATATATATATATATATATATATATATATATATATATATATATATATATATATATATATATATATATATATATATATATATATATATATATATATATAAATATATATATATATATATATATATATATATATATATATATATACATATATATATATATATATATATATATATATATATATATATATATATATGTATATATATATATATATATATATATATATATATATATATATATATATATATATATATATATGTCTTTCTATGTCTGTTTAAAATTAAATATGTCACTTCTGAATTTGACAAAAAATGTCATGAAAAGAATGAACACTTTGTTAAAGGCCGGTTCAGTAGAAGAAATTATACACCGACAAATATTTCTGCACATTTTAATAAATGCACAGAAAAACGTCAGCAAAAATACACATTTTAATGTCTTATTGTTAACACTATGGAATTAACATATAGAAACAACAACACAATATGCATAAAAAATAAAATTTATCTAACTCTAAAACTAGTCATTAATGTGTTGTTAAATTGTAGAAAAGAACAATCGAATCTTTCGATTTCTCAATAATTATTAAATATCAATTGTTGTTGTATAATTTCAGCCCTCCTTGTTGTGTGTAGATGTCATAAAATAAAAAATAATTTTTAAAAATTTCTAAATCATATTTATCATCGTGTATCCCGTCAACTAAAAATATATTATTTAACCAAATTGTAATTCTTAAAAGTGAAAATTGATCTTATTAAAATTTTATTATATACATAAAAAAATAATTTTTATTGTTACAATTAATTTGACCTATTTCTTTTTTTAAAATAATTCTAATTACTCATTACCATTGTTATGGCTTTGGCAACAGTGTGGCAACAGTGTTCGTTTATATAGCAGAGTATCAACGTATTTTCACTCGATTGACGCCCGCTCTAGTAAGCGAGCGTCCAAATCTATTATTAAAAATTTACCACTGTTTTGCGTCTATAGCAAAGGTTCCCAAACTAACCAAAACTAACCACAACTTATTTCGTCTAATGCCCACTTTAAAAATCAGTTATTTTGTAGGGCCCCTAATTTTTTTTTTACCTTAAAAACCTCAATAACATATTAGTCTCTCCTGAAATTTAATTAAACCTATATTCGAAACGAGACATTTTTTACTAGAGAGAGCGATACTAATGCAACTTTACAATGTTAAGAGTATCTTTTATTCAAAATTATTAATAATCAACATTAAGCAATAATAATATTTCTTTTCAATATTAAGCTTAGCTTGGCCGCAACAATAGATATACCTATTTTTAATACGTGTCTTGGGAGGTGGGGACCTTACCTGCGACACTTGAAGACACGAATAATTTTCAGTGTTTGATACCTATTACTAAATGTCTTAAATATAAATAGGGTTGTGAACACACACACATATATATATATATATATATATATATATATATATATATATATATATATATATATATATATATATATATATATATATATATATATATATATATATATATATATATACATATATGTATATATATATATATATATATATATATATATATATATATATATATATATATATATATATATATATATATATATATATGTACCAAAGTACCGTAAGTGCCGAGTTTTCCGTTGTTTAACCCATTTGCCAGTTCCGTTAACGTTGTCCAAGCACTGGAATATGCATAATATGTTTATTTGCATTTTTAAACACACGATATTGAATTATTAACATCTTTTTTTTTCTTTAATAATACCCACCTATATTACGACGTTTATAAAATTTTATGAGCAAATTTGGGGACTTTCATTATTTTTTTATCTTGGAACAGTCCGCGAAGGCTGAGGCCTAGTATGAACGCCCCGTGGGTGGCTGAAGTGTGGTAAGAGGGAGTATATTTACAAGAGACTTAAATTTGCAGGTAGCAGGTTCCATAGTCTTGACACTCTAGGGATGAAGGACCGAAGAAAGCGGAAGTTCGGGGCCTCTCTAGCTGAACTGTTAAAAGATGTAAAAGTTGCACTATGTGTTGCTCTGTTGGGAGCTGCCAGAAAGGAATTATACTGGCCAACTCATCCTAAGCAGAAGCCGTGAAAATACCTATAGGAAAAAAGACAGGAAGGAAGCTTTTCTGTAAATGCAGGATCAGAAATGGGCTTTTACAAGCTATCTTGTAGATCTTTGTAAGATTACAAAATATCCAACTCCAAATCAGATACTGCAAGCCATAGAAAAATTAACCTTTTTTTTAGGAATTTATGACGGTGTTTTTGTATTACTTCATAAATATATAAACTTGTCTATTAATCCTTAATTTATTTTATTTTAAAAACTAATTAAGTTACTTTTAAAAACTAGTTATTTATTTACTTACGGACAGCATCTCGATATTGCAGAATAATAGCAAAATTTTCCACTTTGGCAATAAAATAAATTATTTTATGTAAAAAGAATGTGAACAGGTTTATTGCTAAAAAACTAAACTTTATTTGTTTCACAACTACAAAACTACAATACATTTACAATTGCAACAATTAAATAAAATACAACTGAAATTTTTACATTTTGATATGGAAGAAAAGAACACAGTACTTAATGGTATTATTTAATAATATTTTGTGGTATACTACCACAGCCCTACTTCACTTTAACAAGCCGTGAACAAGGAAATCTAGCAACTATGCCTTCAGATCTAGCGACACACGTTTGCTCAGCTGTTTAGTCATATGATTTACGTTGAATGACCTGTTTCTCTGTTGTGTTATTGTGAATAAATCAACTTTTTTGAAAGAAAATATTGTTAAGATAAAGACTAAACCTGTAAAAGGTCTTACTGTGTGAAATTTGTGAGTGACCGGGGCAGTTTTTTTCGCGTTAAAAACAAGAATATCTGCGGGTGAAAAGTGCCGGTGTTATAAAGTACTTAAAGTAAATGGCGGCAAATGAACTTGACATTTTGTGGTGGTGCTTTTTAAAAAATAATTAAAATTGAAAGTGTATTTTAATGATTCGTGTTTGGCTTTAATTTTGAAGGTATTTTTTTAGTTATTTTTTAAAAACAGGAACAAATATTAGCATTGGAAATTACCGTAAGTTCGTAGGTATACATTTTGGAATTTTGTCGTTCGTTTTGATTTTTGTTATTGCGTTGCATAGGTACTTGGTGCCTGCTTATTAGATACTATTTAGTTACTGTTATTATTATTATTTTCCTGGTAATCTCGGTATTTTCTCAATTTAATTAATTTACCATGCCAAGTCCTTGTTGTGTGCCTGGCTGCCTGGGTGCAAATCCAATTATAAAACTTCTCTTGATGCAGGAGAACCAGCTGTATCTGTTTTCACCTTTCCAAAGGACGAAAACCTTAAAGCCCATTGGCTTAGGAATATTCTAGACAGTCATGGTCACCCTCAAAATATTCTGTGGTTTGCGCTAAGCATTTTGTAGAAAGTGACATTATTAGAGAGGATGATTATCGCTTGCCAGATGGGTCAATGCAAAAGGTACCTACCAAAACTAGACTAAAGTTAAATGCAGTGCCTAGTATTTTTCCAAATTTACCACATTACTTCCTCAAAAACAGTCCCTGTTTCCCGAAAAAGTCCTGCTGAAAGCTTGGCATAAACTTGAAAACAATAATGGTCGCCTTACAAACGACACCTATTCTGCACTTTGCCATAGTACCTCTGTTTTACTAGAAATAATTGACTATTTTCAAAATTTGATTTGTCGTATATTTTACCAGGTAAATTTACTACTGAAAAGTTAGAAAAAAGATTTGGTAAATACAGACTTCTCGGAGGTTGTAATTACAATGTTAGCTTTGATGATATTTTAAATGCTGAGAAAAAAATTAGACTCAAACATATATTTAGAAGCGCTGCTGATGGTAATTTCTCTTTAGCTGAGATTAAAAAACAGGGAGACAGCTGTATCCAGGAAAATGATCTTGATTGGACAATACCTCAAAATAATTACACTGAAAAATTTTTGTTTTTACCTGAAACTGAATACCTAAATGAATATGAAATTGACAAATCGGTACAAATTTATATAGCCTGTTATGCTGCCCACAAAATTGTAAAAAAATATAATAATTGTAACATCTGTGTTTCTTTTCTTGTTGAAAGAAGGAAACCTAATTGACGACGAATACTTTGATTGTCTACAACGTGGCGGTTTAAAGGTTCCTCAGAATTGTTAAAGACGTTCTGTTCCATATGTGCGGATTTTGAGAAAATTATTAATGACCCTGATACTGAGAGTGACTTCCTAAAAATGGAAAATCAAAAAGCTATCCTGTGATCTAACTAATTTAAGCACTAGACAACATGAAGGCTTTAATGATTTATGCTCGCAATGTATTTGTGGTAACGAGAACAAAAATATGTTCATTATGATGTGCTCTATTTTTCAAACATTCTTTTAAATAATTATGTTAAAAAAGAAATAACAAAAATGCCACAAAAAATCGGAAAAGGTTGAGTCAAAAAACAAAAGGAAACTAGACACATTTAATAAATAAATAAACAAAACTAAAACTAAGTACAATTACTAACTAAATGTTAAATTACACTTGTTTCCTTTTACAACAGCATCATGTTCTTATGCCTTGACCTATGCACATAAATTAATTTGTTTTAGAGTTTAAATATTATATAAATATATTTATTTTTTTAATTATTATACTGATTTAATTATTTTAATGGAAATATCAATACTATTTACGCGATCTTTGAATTGAGCCTTAAATGAATTTAAAAATACGCGCCTCGATACCCGGATTACGCTCATCGCGCTCGAGGGAAACCGATCTGAATCTCTTGCCGGTTGCGGCGTTGCCAAGTGGTTGTTCACGGCTTGTAGTGAAGTAGGGCTGTGATACTACATTTCATATTTTAAAACATACACATCATTTAAGCATTAAAATCCTACTTAATACAAACACAAAAATTTCATTTATAGTTTTTGCAGCCTTGTAAAGATAAACAAAGATTAGATCTCGTTTCATTTGGTACTTGAAAGTTAACTTACAAGTTCTTCGAGTCCACTTCATACTACAATTAAACAAAAACTTTTCAGTGCAAGGTAGGTTTACATCAGTTAATTTTAAAGTTGTAAAAGGCAAATCTAAAAATATAAATTATATTTAAAAATGTCATTTTCAACATAATATACCAAGTAATTGGTAGATAAGTATCCAAAAAAAATTAAATACAATTAAAGAATGTAACTAACTGCAAACTTAATAAATGTACAAAATGAAGGTACATTAATGCATATACCTAAAGTTGATCAGTTCTAGGTATAAGCAAGTCAATATTGACTATTTACTTTCTTGACAACAAATAACTATAATTAAAATCACACAAAAATTTCAATTTACTTATTAATAACTGTGTAACTACATTCCAAGTTGTGAAGTCACTGGTGGACTTAAAAACCGTGTTTTTGTTATCCGAGGTGTAATAATGCAAACTGAATGGAACTGCTACAATAAAAGAATATTTGTTAGAAATAGCAGCATTAGGATAAATCATACTTTTCACCTTACCTTCTTTTATTAATCGCCTTTTTCCTTTTTGATCAGGATCTCATAATCACTGCTTTTGCAATTTTTCTGGAAGACATATAAAAATCGTCTGTTTTAACATGCTCCGAGCAAATAACAGAATCCTTATGGGAAATACAACTTTTTGGTGTATTGCACACTAAGGACTAATTAAAACTACACGACTCAACTTTACCAAAAACAATATAGTAAAAACATTCAAAACCAATAAAATATCAACTCTGGTACACAAATATTTTCAACCGTAAAAATAACCCCATATAAAAACTTCGACTTGTGGCACGACTCTGTCCACAGCTGAGAATGCTAGTAACTTTTAGAGTTACCCGACAGGGTCGCCAACATAAGCGACCCATTTCACACCTTCACGTCTTGGACTTTTTCTATCCCCATTCTCGACGATGTCATAACCCCTTTAGATTAATAGACTCTGTAAGACTACTTAGAAAGATGGCAACGTTGCATCGTTCTTCTTTTTTATTGTCGGCCTTTACAACGCGAATAATCAGAATTAACTGATATTAGATCTTTCCTTTTCTAGCTTGTGTGTCATTTAAATGATAGAAGTAATCCGACTTGAATCTTTGTAAATAATTATTTTTTTTTTCATTTTATAGAGATTATAATACAAAATCAGTAGTTAGTTTGTGATTTTTTGTTGTAAAATTAATAACAATATGGAAAAAAAAGATCAAGGGCGCCTTTCTTTACGGTCATGGAAAGGGAATAATTATTGTCAATATAAAATATAAACACAATAATACATCATTTAAAAAAAAAACTTTTATTATTTTATATGAACAAATTAAATATTCCTAATTTACAAGTAAATACTTAAAATTTAAAAGCTAACACAAACTTGTCATGTATAAACTAAAGCTCATCTTCGATTTACTCAAGTAAGCTGAGCACTGTTGGTTTCGTTAATTTGAACCTTTTGAAAAATGTAAGATTATCCATCTCGTCAAAACAGTTCTTTTTAAAAATAACTGAACAATGTCCAAAGGAATAAAAAAAAGGTAATAAATCTCAAAATTGCCATAAGTAATAAAAATTCACTGTTTCTACATTTTTCTTGGAAATCTAATTTACATCGCATTTATAATATCACAATCCAAAACACCATTGTTTAAAAACTTCGTTTTTACATAATTTTTATCAAATAAATTATTTGAAACTACAAACAAACGAAAAATAAATAAACAATAAACAAAATATTTGTCAAATGTCAACTTCAAATTATTTAAGGGATCATTAAGTACAGAAAATCCTACACTTAAAGTTAAGGGACCATTAACGACCAATTTCAGCTGGTGCAAGAAACATTTGAAACTTAAGGGGCAGTTAATGCTTAAGAACAACTTAAGTGTCGCAAAAAGTGTTGGTGCAACCCAAGGATAGTAAACTTAACAAGGAGTGCTCGATTTTTACTATTTGTCCGCAGATATAGGTTATGTTTGGACGTCACCCGTTTGCCCATTTTGCCCAGAAGGCAGATTTATTTTATTAATTTTTGTTAAATATTCAACTTTTAAAAACTATTTTGGATATGTACTTACTATTAGAACTGTAATGTATAATATTTTTAAAAAATTAAGACTTTATATTACTTGTAAACAAAACAAACAGGCAAACAGATTACGTCACAAATACCGAATTGACATTTAAATTGGTTTATATGGGCTTAAATGGGATCGAGCACTCCTTGTTAGGTTTATTACCCTTGGGTGCAACCGGCCATAAGAAATAAACAGACGGAAATTATAATAGGCTGTCAAATTTAGCTGCTAACTTCACATTTTCGGCTGCGTAAAAAAGCTGCTAACTTCACTTTCGGCTGCGTTAAATGGCTGTAGAACGGTCACTAAGGCAAGTGAATCAGTATATTCGAGGTTTTGTGTATAGTAGTAGTTTAAAGATAAAAAAAATTATAATCTTTTATAAATAAATGTAAAGGAATGTCATTATAAAGATAATCATTAATTGTATGTGGTGACTTACACAATCCTTATAACCTCGAAACTGTAACAGCTATTAGACCGAGCGCTCGCGGCAGAAAAAAGAGACCGATTTTTTACAGGCTGCCTTTGATACGGGTGATATTTATAGCCACACGCTATAGATAGATGCACCTATTAAGTTCCGCAACGTGTTACTTCATATATAAACATTAACTTTAATTAGCAAAAAAAAGAAGCTTCTTAAATCAACTTTTTACAGTCTGCCAATTGTTAAAGCAGAAGGCTAGATTGCCAAATCCACAAAAAAGTTGCAGACAGACGGTTTTCTCCAGTACAAGAATAAAGCATACTAATGCTAGTTCGCAAAAAAATTGTGTATCTAAAAACACTTTTTTACAGTCCGCCAAGCACAATTTAGACTAATGTGTGCATGAGATTGACGAATTTTCACAAGGCAGACTGTTTCTCGATATTTAAAAATTGATGCATAAAAGTTAATTAACAAATTTTTCACAGTATTTCAGAACAATTTTTTACAGTCTGCCTATTGACTAAATAACAACTTTTACAATAAATATTTCATATTAAATTATTAGCATACTAATTCACGAAGTTTAAAGTATCGGCAGACGGAGTTAAACTTGTAAAAAAACTTATAATGGTTAACAATTTTTTACAGTCTGCCATTGTTTTCAAACAATATTTAGGTAATAAATACACAAACTATTGAATGGCAGACGATTTATAAAGATAGTTTAAAACTGGTTATTTATTAACGTAAGTTGAAAATAATAATTTATTTATTTAAAAATCCGTACATAAAAATGTATTTTTTAAACGTTTGTCACATAACACAAAACGCTCCTGATTGGTCGAGTTTATAACGACGTCACCTGCTTGTTTGCCTACTTGCGCCTACTTGTGATATATTAGCTTTCGAAACTGTTTTAATAAGATTTTCTTATATTATTCATTGTTTTTGTATCATTTTTTTTGCAATATTTTACAAATTCTCTCAAGTACTTTTACCATGGCCAACTATTTTGTAAAAGCAAACAGCAGAAACCTGCGGAGGTTCGGGGTTCGATTCCACTCCATACCTTTCTTTTTTTTTATTTAATAATCTTTAAAATACTTCTTAAATAAATTTAAATATTTATTTAGGTATGTTTATTAATATTAATTAAATTATTTTGTTTTTCATTTTTATTATTATTATACATTTTTTACATCAGATGTATGGGGGAATATTTGCAGAATTATTGGGTAAACTTAAAGCTTTTTGTGTGTAAATTTATGAATATTTTACACACAAAACAGTTACTTCGTTTTTAGATGTTATACAAAAATAATTTGTTAAAAATTAATTTTGAAAAATATTGATGTTAAGAAATAAACTTCCAGAATCCCAATTACGTAATGTGCGTGAATTGTAATTACTCAGAAAACCTCAGTATTTTATTCTAAAACTATTAGGCGTAAATTTTAATTACACAGAAAAAGCCGGGATTGACCGGGGTCAAGTGGCGTTAGGACGCCATGGTCAGGTGATGAAAGATTGACCGGGGTCAGGTAGGGTTATGTGCATCATGATGCATGCAAAGAACATCGTAGTGCACCTAACTTTACCTGACCCCATCAATCTTACGTTACCTGCCTACCGCGCGATTTTATAATATTCAAAGTTTCAATTAACGCTAGATGTACCATCATAAATCGTCTGCCATTCAATAGTTTGTTTATTTACTAACTAAACATTGTTGGGATACAATGGCCGACTGTAAAAAATCGTTAAAAGTCTTACTTTTATTTTGCAAATTAAAAATAGTTTTGCAGTTATATAAATCGTATTTGGCTGCCATTTGTTTTATTCAATATTGTGAACTGTTAAGTTTATATTTAAATAATTTTTACACTGTAAAAAATTGTTCTGAAATACTGTAAAAAATTTGTTAAATAACTTTTATATATAAATTTTTAAAAATCGGGAAACAGTCTACCTTGTGAAAATTCGTCAATCTCATGCACACATTAGTCTAAATTGTGCTTGGCAGACTGTTAAAAAGTGTTTTTAGTTACACGATTTTTTGCGAACTAGCATTAGTATGCTTTACTCTTGTACTGGAGAAAACCGTCTGCCTGCAACTTTTTTGTGGATTTGGCAATCTAGCCTTATGCTTCAACAATTGGCAGACTGTAAAAAGTTGATTTAAGAAGCTTCTTTTTTTTGCTAATTAAAGTTAATGTTTATATATGAAGTAACACGTTGCGGAACTTAATAGGTGCATCTATCTATAGCTTGTGGCTATAAATATACCATACATACCCGTATCAAAGGCAGCCTGTAAAAAATCGGTCTCTTTTTTCTGCCGCGAGCGCTCGGTCTATATGGAAAAGTGTTATATAATCAAAAATTAAGATTTTAATTTTTTTAAAAGTTTTACAAAAATTTTTAATTGGACAAATATTTAAGTAAACAAGTTGAGTTATAACTTAAAAAGTTATAAAACTTAAATTAAGGATCTTGTAAGAATACATAATGTTTGTTAAATAAAATTTCGTAGAGCTTTAATAATTTTTAAGATATTGAAAACTAAAACAAATTTAATAATATTTCATAAACTAGAGGAGATAAAAAAAATTAATATACCAAAAATTGGCCCCAAAATTGATAATATTAAAAGTAAAATAAACACTTTTGATAAAATAAATAATAAAGGAGATATAAACAAAAAATTGATTTGATCAAAAATTTCATACCAAAATAGTTTAAAAAAATTATATGTTCTTTTAATAATCTGATTTTTGTATTTTTCTTATTTTAAATATTTATTTTATTCATTTTAATCCTATATTACCTAGAATCAAAAAATACAATGTAATAAAAAACTTATTTAGGATAGGAAATATTATTTTTTGGCTTACCCTGTATTTTTATTTTACCTTATAACACATTGTAAGTTAAACAAGTTAATATACCTAAAAAAAATGTAAAAGTTTTCGTATTATTTACTCTTTTAACACAAGTAATTCTTTGCAAACCATTATTTTTTATTTAGCAAGACACAAATTATACCTAACTCTAGCGGCCCACCCTGTAGGTTTAGAGTTTTGGTGCAAAGATAAAAATCGCTTCTTTCAAGGTCCTTAATAACATATTAAAATTTGATTAATTTTCACCGGTCGCCAAAAACCCATTTAAAGTGTGCATGGTCCTTTATTTTTATATTAAAAAAAAAATCAAGAAAATGAGGAATTTTCAGACAAAGAAGCTGGTAGAACTGAAATTCGCCAAATTTAAATTTTAAATTGTTTTTACTGGCATTAATTGTAAAGAAAATACCAAAAATATTCTAAATAAAGAAATTGGAAAATTCCATAAAAACATTTAATCCAAGTAACAGCATTATTTTAACCTTTTGTAAAAGGTGCATTATGGTAAGGATGTATAAGGACTCCTGCACGTATATTGCAAGGTATTTAAATTAAAAAGTCAGATATTATTACAAGTGAGGCAGGGGCGCATTTCTCTATATGCTCGAACATTTGTTACCAAATGATATTTAAACCACGGTGTATTTTTAATTGTCCCAGAGAAAAAATAGGCAAAATATAATAAAGCAAGATAATAAAGTTTTAAATTAGTAGCACCCAAGGCCGCCGGCAGAGGGGGTCAGAGGGTGTCCGTCGACCCCCCTGGGTTTTAAAAATTGCCTAAAATAAAACAATTCCCATCTCAATCCTAAAATTTTACAATATCGTCTAGAAATTTTTATGAGTTTGACTACACAGCACACACCACAAAAAAAGTGGTGTGTGCTGGGTCTCGGACTAAGCTTTTCTAGCGTATTTTTTTCCGCTGAACACGAATCTGAAGTCAAAATTGGAGGTGAAACAGCAAAAAATCGAAAAAACTCAAAAGACCGACACGGTGCTTCAACTCATCTAAAAACCAATCATATAACAATGTACGCAGATGATTCAAAATCCAACTCTCATACTGGTCTGAATTTTTAAGATGATCGTCCTCGAGTCATAAAAAAGCCATATAAAAATAATTGGACCGGTACTATCTTTGGAACCACCCCTTTTCAACACTCAAGTACCTCCGCGGGCTGAAAAAAAATCAATATAAATCGATCCAACTCTCATACCGGTCTGAAATTTTTAGACGATGGTCCTAGAGTCATAAAGAAGCCAAATAAAAAATAATTGGACCGGTACTACTTTTGGAACCACCAGTTCTTAACACTCATGTACCTCCGCGTGCTGAAAACAATTCAAAATAAATCGATCTAACTCTCATACCGTCATCGTCATCAGAAATTTTTAGACGATCGTCCTAAAGTCATAAAGAAACCATGTAAAAATAATTGAACCGGTACTACCTTTGGAACCATCCCTTGTCAACGCTCTAGTACCTCCGCGGGCTGAAAAAAATTCATAATGAATCGATCCAACTCTCCTACCGGTCTGAAATTTTTAGACGGTCGTCCTAGAGTCATAAAAAGGCATATAAAAATAATTGGACCGGGACTTCCTTTGGAACCACCCCTTCCTAACACTCAAGTACCTCCGCGGGCTGAAAAAAATTCAAACTTTTTGATCCCCCCTACATTTTTTTCTGGCAGTGGCCCTGGTAGCACTATTAAATTAAAAATAATAATCAGTTGTTAAGTAAAAAGAAAGTGGGCCTTGTAAAGGTTCTCCACTCACCACTGTGAGCAGCTTAGAATATATTCTTACATACTCTTCATTATCTGATTTCCAGCCTTGTAAAAATTTGCCTGTCAAATATGAAATTTATCATAAGTGTGAAAAAATTTACGGTAAAATCACTTACTTATCGGACTCGCCGATTTGATGATTTTTTGCATACAAGGGATTTTTTGGGGCTCTAATCACGAATCTAAAGGATTTTTGGTAATTGTCTAGAAAGTTGCTGCAACGTCGATTTTAACCAATTTTGGTGGGGGTTTTTTGGGGCGCTGATCACAAAATTTTAAGTCGGAAACGTTTCGTTTTCTTCTTTCTTCTTTTTGTACACAATTCTGGATTTCTACACTAAAGAGGCATACAATATTTTATAAGCACCGTTTAAAAACTTGTTTTTATGTTTATTTTACACCTTTTTTCCATTAAATAATAATTCCCCAGTGTATAAATGGTTGCGGCGTTTGAAAGTATGAAATAAATATAAAAACAAGTTTTTAAAAGGTGTTTATAAAATATTATATTTCAGTTTAGTGTAAAAATCAAGTTCTTAGTTTGATTTTCAAGCTTGGTGATGAATATCACGGAGACGAAACATTTCCGCCAATTTTTTTGTCATGTTCGTGATCAGCTCCCAAAAAAACCACCGTATACCAAATTTGGTCAAAATCGTCAACTTTCTAGACAAATACCGGGATGTTTTCAGCAAACATGACCGCGGCCTTTAGAAGTAAAACTGCGCAATTAAATGGAAAAAAAGTGTAAAATAAATATAAAAGGGGTTCTTAAAAGGTATATATATATATATATATATATATATATATATATATATATATATATATATATATATATATATATATATATATATATATATATATATATATATATATATATATATATATATATATATATATATATATATATATATATATATATATATATATATATATATATATATATATATATATAAACAATATTGTGTTACACTTTAAATTTAGTGTAAAAATCAAGAATTGTGTACAAAAAGAAACCCCTATGGTAAAAATGAGGTTAGTTTGATTTTTAAGTTTAATGATGGATGATCAGTGCCTAATAAACACTCATATAACAAAATTGGTCAAAATCGGCGTTGCCGCAACATTCTAGACGATTACCAGATTTTTTGTTTTCAAGATATCATCATCAAACTCATCTCCAAACAACCTCATTTTCACTATATTCCCCTTATTTTTGCACTCAATTCCTGATTTTAACACCAAATTGGAATACAATATTTTATAAACACTTTTTAAAAACTTGTTTTTATTTTTATTTTATAATTTTTTCCATTCAATTGCGAAGCTTCACTTTCAAACGCCGCGGCCATGTTTGCCGTCAAAATTCCTAGTCTATACATAATTTCTGCGAAAGTAAAGCCTTTTAATTAAATGAAAAAAAGGTTTAATATAATATAAAAACAAGTTTATAAAATATTGTGTGCCAATATAAAGTAAAAAATAAAGAATTGTGTGCAAAAAAGAAGGCGGAATAGTGAAAATCCTGTTTTCTATTAACATTGCGTTTAATCCACCTTTTACAGTTAGGTACATTTACAGAATGTTTTAATCTTAAATATTTTTTTCTAGCCCTTCACTCTACACATGCTCAAGAAACCCCTGAAGTCAGCAAACTAGAAAAATATTATTATGATAAATGTTTTAAAAACACAGGCAATGAAGTGGCCTTTACTAAACTAAGAACTGATGTCTACGAAATGTATAAATATTTTGAATATGCCTTTCAATTTTTACCTAATCAGAGAAAGACTTTTTGCAAGGAACAGCGATCAAATTTAATAGTCAGAATTAAAGAAATAGAGAATGATCTTAAGCCGTGTTTGGAGCGGGGGGAGACATTTTTTGCCAAATTTGTCAAAGATAGTTTTACTGAACTCCTCCACTTTTTCTGCCATAATGATGGAGAATACACCAGAAGTAAGTAGTTTCTATATTGTTTACATATTGCATTTTATAAAAACTGCAAGATTTTGTCGGGGTTTTTACCTTTACTATTTTAGTTATGCAATTATTCTTAATGTAAAAAGCCTTACAGATGTTATTTATCATTTAATTGTTAGAGCAAATTTGGTACTTGCTCTGAAATAAAAATCGCCCAATGTTAACGGTAATTCTTTAAAATGCAGTTTTAATTACAGTCTCTGCATTGAATGAATATAATTTGAACTAAAGGTTCAGCCAATTCCGACTAGGGTTGACACTTTGAAACAGGACCTATATTTTTTAGGGGTTTTTATTTGGTACAGGTCTTGACAGATATTGGTTAAAAGTGTTTCTATTCCAATTAAAACAGCTTAAACTGCGTCACAACCTATCACGTATAAAAAAATAACAGGTGAAATTCCTGTGTTACATTTATTCACTTATCGCCCTAAAAGCGAATCTAGTGTTATTCAAATCTCTGCTGGTAATGCAAAAACCGGCAACAGTTTTTTTTTCTTGGGAGCCGTCTCAAGTTACTACCGAAGGCAGCGCAGCCTCCTGGGCTTTTTGTGCCCAATCTCCCATTTTCTTTTATACCAATCCTCCCACTAGTCTTGTTCTTTTTACAAGCCTGTATAACCCCGAGAGTGGTTGGTTGGACGTTTCACATTCGCACAGGATGTGGTAGGCTGTTTCTTCCCCCTCATCCCACATTCTGCAACTTGGATCCCCATTGTATAAGCCAATCTTGTGTAGGTGTCCTCTTAGGTTATTGTGCCCTGATAGTAGCCCTACTGTTATGCGAAGTCTTTTTCTACTTTGTCTTGTGTAGTTCTTCCTTTGTTCTTTTGGATGGGCCCTTTATGAAGCCTTTTCCATGTCTTGTTCTACTGATGCTGGACCAGTATTCCTCGTGTTTGTTTCGGATCCATTCCCTAGTTTGTCCTCATGCTGTGGTTATGGTCACTCCAAGGGCAGGTTCTAGTCCAAAGTATGGTGTGGATGATCCCTGTCTTGATAGCTCATCCGCTTTTGGTTGCCTTCTATTCCCGAATGTCTCGGTGCCCACAGGAGGGTTACCCTGTTGCGTTCTCCCAAAACTTCAGTTCTTTTTGGCATTCCCATGTCAGCTTGGACGCCACCTTGGGGTTTGCTAGTGCCCGTAGTGATGCCCAGTCTGTTATTATGCAGATCTAGGAAACAGGAAATGAAACAGTTTTCTTGGTACAGGTACAAAACTGAAACAAGGTGAACCTGGCTGGCTTTTCTCGAAGAATATCTTATTGTATTACTATAAAGTGTCTCACGACGAACTGCGGCGATCGATTTCTCGAAAAGCAGGATTATTAATTTCAAATCGGATTAGCACAGTTATAAAATTCACTAAAGTACACTTTCTAGTGATAACCTTTTAATAAAGTTATGGACCACTGGCGAAGCTTCTGGCAAATTTTACTATTTAATATATATATATATATATATATATATATATATATATATATATATATATATATAATATATATATATATATAATATAAATATTATATATATATATATATATATATATATATATATATATATATATATATATATATATATATATATATATATATATATATATATATATATATTTTTCATTCTTTTTTTTTTCTTTTAACAGGATTTTTCAGCAGTCAAGGTGCACAATGCAGAGCGAATATAGAGAAATCAATTGACAATGATTTAGATAACTGCCTAAACAGAATCTTTGCACCAGCTAAAAGATTTATTACTAAAACGGAAATATGCGAGTAAGTAAATAAAATATACATATTTTGAGCATGTGTAAATGAGATTTATATACCCGGTACATTAATACTCAATATACAGGTATGGTAAATCAGTATATCACCTTTGAGATTAACAAGTGCAAAAATAGCCATGATTATCTTAAGATAAAGAGCAACAGAATGTTAAGTGTGGCGAATGCAATGATGCAAGTCGAGTGTACTGAGATCGCAACCCCCGCTATTTAGCCGGTCGCGTAGCGGTCGAGTAGACACGAAAGGAAGCAAAGTAGCTGAAAAGAAGAATTTATGTATTACTATGCAACATCGCAGTTTTCTGTTTCTGTCGAACTCACATAATTCACTGATGCACTTGATTCCATTTGGGCTATTCCAAAGAACAGATACTGAATTACCATACCTGTATAATTAAATACCAAATAACTTTTATAAATTTAAAACTTTTCCCTGTCATTTTGCTGATTATATAGAATGGCTAACTAATAGAGAACTCTTGCTCTAACTTATTTTTTAAAATCGCCTATGAAAAATAATATAGAGAATGTTTTCTGGAATATTAGAGAATATTAAAATAGATATATAAGGTCCTGGCCAATTATAGTTAGTTATTTAGTTATAATGGTGATAAAGTTATTACTATTATTTATTTTTTTCAGTGATCTGACAGTGGGTAGGAAATGTTTCAATCAACTTTTGGAAACCACATGTCCAAATAATTATGACTTTAAATCATTAAATAATGTGTTCTTCAACTACGTGGGAAAACCGTGCAGCAGCTGCGTTCATTTAATAAGCAGTTTCGTTCTTATGGGTTCAGTATTGATCCATTTTTTCCTATACAGGTTTTAAAATAAAAAAATATTACTACATGCGCTTAAGTATCTTAAAAAGAAATTCAAAAAAAAATTATTTACCTTATCCATTCTTGCTAATCGAATATATTTGTTATGTTTTGTTTTAAAACGATAATTAATGGTAATTATCAAATAATTGTTGTTTTAAAAATAACTTAAATTCGGTTTATCTCACAAACATAAATTGCTTAAGAACTACTGGCAATTTATAAACCTAACGTTTCGTTGCTGTTGCAATGCTGAAGTACTGTTTCCGCCGCGGTTTGTGAATTGTTTAAACATTTGATTTAAGTTTGACTGTCAGTGTTAATACTTGTCACTGAACCCTTTTCAATTTTTGTTAATGCTTATATGTACTCTTTGGTTTATCTTTATTGAAAGAATTTAAATTAAATCTCTGAAAATGAAGGCTGAAAATATATGAAATATTACATTGCGTATACATTCTAATTATCTTCTACTACCGCCGAACACGAACGTCAGCGAACGACCAACGTCGAAAAATAAATCTTGTCTAAGTTTGAACGACACGGAATAGCAGCTCTACTGCGAACGGCACTGGAAGGGTCGTTTATAAATGGTAACATAAAACTTCTTAAATTTAACTTGCCAACTGGAACATCAACGACTGCGGGAACGGGAACGTTAAGTTTATAAATTGTCAGCCATTACGGATGTATGGAACAAACTACTGGACACAATGAAATAAATTAATTACACAAAAAAGTGTGACCAAAAAGTACGCCAGATAAAGAAACTAACTTTTTTCTTGTTTGATACCAAAATTGAATACAGGTTTTTAAGACTTATATTTACTAAAATTAATTATGTATAAAAATTCCTTAATCGCTTATAAATTTTTGGAACACTATATATTTCTATTTATTACATTTTGTCCAGCATATCTTTGAGATTATTGGAGGAAAAAACTTTTGATAACTTTTATGTCACTTAGAGCAAAAATTATAGCTTCCTGTAGCCTAGGGAATAAATGTTAATAAATAGAATTAAAACAATAATAAAATCAAATAATTGATATATTTTATACCAACATCCTAAATATAGGAGTGAAAAAATGTTCTACTTAAATTTAAGACTCATATTCGTCATTTAATTTTTTGATAATTTTGTAAAATATGAAAAGTAGGTAGGATATATCTTGTGGCAGACTTGTTAAATCTAAACTGATGTGCAGAAAATATATAAAAAAAGAAGACACCGATCAAAATACCAAAAAATAAAATGAGATTTATGGTACTGAATATAATTTTTAAGCCTATAACCCCATAAAATATATTGTTATTTAGTTTTAGGATGAATTACTTAATGTAACATTAGTATCTGCATTTATATATTTTAAGCATATTTACTAAAATGTAATGTATTAATTATTTTTTCTTATATAGGGTAAGTCAACAAGGTGTTCTGGTAAGGGCTGTAAAAAAAGACAGCAAAAATAAAATTACTTAAAATTACGTTATGGATTAACAAAAAACAAATTTTGGCGATATACCGCAATGAAAATTGTTATTCTGGCGAGAAGCGGTAACGTAGGGGAAGGTGTTATGACGTAGAATCTACGTCATTACTTTCTACCCAGTATCCAGCGCTATCGCCACTGGGAGGAACGTTAATAATGGTTATGCGAAGTGTCAAACTAAAATAATGGACGATTCGCGGCTTTTCTATTGTTTTGGCAAGGGTGATGAACTATCCTTGTTGGTTCTTGTGATGTTTTTTTTGCTATGGTTTAACAACTATTTGGATTGCAGATTTTTCGATTTATTAGTTAATTCCAAAATGGATAAATTAATGCAATTATTTCAAAATAACGAAGGAAAATATTTACTTGTTACAGTTGACTTGGAAACAGCTAATATCTTATTGAATGGAAAATTTTAGTATTTAGTTTGTAAGTTGACACACGCGTGACATACGTAAACCGTTTCGTTTTTGCGAGGATAGGCGTGTTAAGCACGGTTAGAATGGTGTTGGATAGAACTGCTATCAACCAGTAGTTAAAAACGATATGTCGCGAAAAAATCCTTAAGGTGATATCAACTATCTATTACAAGGGTTGTTTCTGCAAAAAATACTCCAGTAAAAACATTTTTTTGTACTTCTTCTAGTTTAGAGCATAGAAGTATAAAGGGGTAGACTGCGGATATACGCGAGTTGGATTCCATGAAAAGGGACATAGACATGATGTCGTTCGGTGGGAAGAGCCAGTACCCTTAAAGATGAACACATTCTTGACAAGCCCTCTTTATTATTAATAATTATCAAAGCAGCCAATTTCCTTATATAGATATTTAAACTGTTTTAAAACTTAAGGCAATTTTAACATTACCTATTTTTGTACATCAAATTGTTTATAAATGTAAGGTTAGACTGTGATTTGAGATACTAATTCGTTTAGCTAGTCATCTTTTTCAAAAGAGCAGAAATTGCTATTTTTTCTACTTATACCTTGATCTTTAAAGGTAGTTACAAATTAACAGTTTAAAAAACATATAAAATCTATATTTTACTTTTAAACTCTAAAGATTAATATATTTGTTTTAAAGTAATAATTAAGACAGATAGTGTTTCCGGTAGATATGAAAAAAAGACACCAACGGTACCTTAGTACTTATGTTTAAGCTTTCGAGCTTGTCTCAAAAAAATAGCATAAAATTTTCTCAATTTTTTTAGAATAGAAAAATAAATTTAATAATAACAAAAATAAAACTGCTCACCAACTCTACAGAACTGGCCTAAATAACATTTTTTTTTATAAACAAGTTAGTTTCTTAAAGATATTTTTTGTTAATTTTATAACCTTTAAAGATCGCCCGGTTTTTTTGACGTGATTAAGAAATGTTTATGTATATTATCCAAAGTAACCAATATTTTCTACTAAAATTTTAACATAAAAATTAAACCATTTTTTAATTTTTTTTATTTTCGGAGAAACTTACTGTAGCTTTTGCTAACATGTACAAAACGTTGTTACATTCTACCTCAATAATCCATTTTAGCATGGGAACAAATACTTATAAAGTGGTAATACCTACTTTTATTTGATTCTATATCAAATCGAGTATATCTCATAAATTATTTAGAGTTTGAATTATAGTTTTTTAAGTATTAAGGGCGGTAAGTGTAGTTTACCGCCCAAAAGTGTTCAGTATTAAAGGGCGATACTACACTCAACGCCCAAAGTACTTATTACGTTTTATGCACCATTGAACGTTCTCAGTTCAAAAATAAATTAATTTAAAATGGCATTCATTTCACATTATTTTCAAAAATAAGTAGTCCCCCCGTATAACAGTCTCAAAGTTGGCTGGACTCAAGATAGACTAAGTACCAAAAACACCCTAAATTGAGCATGGTTGTTTAAGCTGGTGACCAAATTACTTACCGCCTTAGAGCGGTAAATTCAACTTACTGCCCGAAAATGCGGGCGGTAAAACGTCAGAAATAGGTTCCGAGAGTTGACACTTTTATTTTGCGCTTTCAGTGGTCAGAACCCGAAATAGGTCTATAGCTCTCAACGCACATGTTCACCTTTTTGAAGGCCCAAACGGAAATGTAATATTTATTTAAGAAATGTAAATTGAAAGTTAAAAATAAAAAAAAACGTACGTTAAAAAATATTTTGATTATATTTTGCTATAATTCACAAATTGCCAGAAGGTGGCACTATCGCCTAAGAATGATATAGTTAGTCGTATACTTGCTTGCGACTGTCCATTGACTTAGTACCGAACTGACTGACTATTAAACTAATTTATTTTAAGTATGTATTGATAATGAAGTTGCTTGAAAGTCGTCATAAAAAATTGGCCAGTTCTTGGACAACTAAATTTTTTCAGACATCATCATCATCAGACATCTTTGTTGCTTCCTAATGGATGGATTAATTAATGATCATCATTACTATGGTGCATTATGGCCCCAGAAAGAAAAAGGCGATCAGGATGAGTCACAATTACGTTATTATGTTTCTAAAAAATCAGTTTGAAAAATAATTACATTTAATATACATTGTGGTAAGAATAAAGATAGGTTGATTTTATCGAAAAACTAATTAATTAGTAAAATTAAGGCATGCTGTGGATTAACCATCTGTCATGGAAGTCTTCTTGGAACATAAATAAAAAGTTTTCGATTTATTATAAAATTTTCATGCTAAAATGGTTTCATGTTGTTGTTAGTAGTAGTAAGAGTTTTATATAACTAACCCAATAAATGTGTCCAGAAATAATTACCTCAGTGCTTTTTAACGTTGCCTTTAGAATATAAATTTATTGTTTAGATATAATATATTTACATGCTTAGAAATGTCATATTTTTTTAGTATTGATAGAATCGGACCGAGCATGCGTGTGAAACATCAAAACTCATTAAATTTGCCAGAAGAGAAATATCGTCATTTTGTGTTTTTTATATATTTTTTCCTTTTATGTATATGATAAAACTTATTTAAAAAAAACAGTAGCTGTAATAACGTGCCCATCACTTCTATTTTTAGTATGTTCTTCTTCTCTTATGTATAACATTACTTCCTATTTAAATCTTTACTTTGCTTGTGATAAAGAATTTAGTCATTTACTCAATATTTTGTGTTTTGTAAAACTAACAGATAACCTTTATTTAAGTGCGAAACCACCTGTAGCCTGGTTAGAATAGATTTTTTTCAACACCGGTATTAACTTACGGTACCTATTAGTAGAAATAACCAAGAATGACCGACAGCTAAAACAGCAGTAAATTCCGGCGTTAACAAACCTATACTAACCAAATTAGTTAGGTTACGGGTAATATAACTCACTTAATATAATTGTATGATTTTTTATAATTTTACCTTATTAGAATTTAAGCATACTATTTTATTTCATGAGCTTCTTGTTAAGGTGGTATATTAAAAAAAATCTTCTCCATTTTGTAAGGCTAATTTTTACTATTTCTTTTAGGTCTCGTTACCTTGAAACCGTTTTAACTATGTATATTATTCTTACAAAATAAAAGATGCTCGACTTAAAACTTTTTTTGTTTAATTACCTTCTATTCAACTTATATGAAGGACCAAAATCGCAAAGTTTAGGATTATGCAGAAAAATAAAGTTAGGTTAAAATAAGTTTAAGTAACTCAAGAAAAGATTGACATTATGTGATCAAATGGTTTCAATTATACACCCAAATTAAGAATTAAGTTAAGCTAAGTTAAGAAGATAACCAACTTTTATCTTTTTTAACTTATTAATATTTTTTTTTATCTTGTGAGCCGATTTTTGCGTCGATTTTTAATTTTAACACATTGAATGAAATAAACGTATTAAAACTTACAACATAACCTCATTTATTTTAATAAACAGGATAAACTTTTTAACACTTTTTTAATAATGTGTGAGACTGAAATAACCAGTTTAATATTAAAAAAATCGTAATAGAACATTTAATTTGCAATAAAATATTAAATCGTGATATAAACGTTTAGGTAGAAAATGAATATATCCTATTAACGTTTTGCTTGGGCTTAAAAAAATTATATAACGATCATGTAAATAATATCGCACTGTCGCTAATTTTTTTATCTTTAGATAGTCCACGAAGACTAAAGCCCGAGTCTTATTCTTCTTCCTGGGAGCAGTCTTTCACTACCGAAGGCAGCGCAGGCTCTCTGGCTTTTTGTGCCTAATCTCCCATTGTCTTTTATATCAATCCTCCCATTAGTCTTGTTCCTTCTACATATATCTATTGTATAATTCCGAGACTGGTTGGTTGATATTGGGCTCATTTTCGGTTGCCCAAATTATGCCTGTCTTTTGTGATTTAACGCTTCACATTCACATAGTATGTGGTAGGCTGTTTCTTCCCCCTCGTCGCACAATCTTCAACTTGTATCCCCATTGTATCTGCACAATATGTTCTGATGTGTTCTGGTGTCCCTGTCTTCTGGAAAGTATGACGAGTAGACGATTAGATCCATCATGCCCTCCTCTCCCGGTCTAGTGACGTGGGTAGCTACCAGGTCCTTGTTACAGGAACCAGATGTTCTTTCTGAGGCCGCATCTCCGGCCTTATCCTATGAAAACGGTCCTATCCGCTTTCTGTTTAAAGCCAGGGAACCCTTTTTCCTCAAAAGGCGGTTCTGTCCGCCTTCTCTTTATATTCAGTAACCCTTCCTAAGCACCTGTTTGTTCGAGATGGATTAGCCATTCTCCGTGAACCAGCCGTCGGTGACTTCAGGGGCACCTTACGAAACGGATTCACCCGTTTCGGTCGGCGCACCTTTGTCACTTTTTTCCTATGAAAGTGGTTCTGTCCGCTTTCTGTTTGGAGCTAGGGAAGTAATAGTCCACCACGGCAGAGCCCCGCATTACCGCAGTAAGGCTAGATACTCTGAGAGGTCGCCCTGTATCTCAGAGGCACCGTTGGAGACACCTGTTTAAGGCACAGGATGTCATTCACTCATCAGCACGGTATGCTTACACCTTGAGTTAAAGCCTTGTGTTCATCTTAGCTTCGGATCTCGTCCCATACGCTAGCCAAAAGAGTTGCCGATAACCAGCCACTCTAGCGCATGTTCTAAAAGATCCTTCTGGGCCCAACCACAACGACGATGTTTGAACACAGCGGTTGGGATTGAAGTATATACTGATCTGCTCTTAAGCATGCAGTCTATCCACCTGCAGCTTGTTGCGTCAATCCTTCTGCGCCTCGACGCGTTTGATTTAAATATAAGGGACGTGTTGTCAAACGCTTTTTCTACATCTAGGAAGGCACACATTAGTACCTCCTTGTATTTGAAAGCATATTCGGCCTTTTTCACAAGTTCATGTAATGCTGTTTCTGTGAACTTACCTGCTGTGTATGCATGTATGTCCTTGTGTAGAGGTCTGTTCGTAAGTGCGTTCTCCCTGATGTGCCTATCCAGCAATTTCTCTAGGGTCTTTAGCACGAACGACATCAGACTTATTGGTCTTAAAGATTTTGCCCCATCCTTTCCGTTTTTCCCAGGTTTGGGGATGAATGCTACTCTGATTAGTCTCCAGGTTGTTGGTATATAGCCCAGAGCTACGCTGCCTCTTAAAAGTAGACACATTTTATGTAGTAAAAGCTCTGGTCCTTTCTGGAGCATTACTGGAAAAATGCCTGTTCCTGGCGATTTATACGGTTCGAATAGGTTTATCGCCCATTTAATTTTTTCTACGTTTATCACTGATTTTACTACCTGCCAGTCCTCCCTGGAGCAGTATCCTGGGTTTCCTAGGTCGGAACTTTTGCAGTCTTCCAGTGACATGTTGGTTATTTTGCTTCCCGGAAAGTGTACCCTGAGCAGTTCTCTCATGGTCTTATTTGCCGTTCTTGTGTGAATCCCTGTGGGTTTCTTTAGAGTAAATATTTGTGATTGAGGTTCTTTCGAAAGAATTTTATGGAGTCTGGCTGCCTCATGAGTTCCTTCGATTTCCTCACAGTGCCTTCTCCATGAATCTCTCTTAGCTTTCCTCAATGCTTTGTTATATTCGGTAAGGGCCTTCTTGTATGATTCCCTATCCGATGTTGCCCTGTTGTATTCTCTCCTTGCCCTCTTTTTCAGTTTGGTGAGTTCCTTCGATCCGAAGATTAATTCCTTCGGCATGGCCCTATCCCCTGACCTAATTTGAACAGCTACCAGGTCTCTAAAACAGAAATCAGTTAGTGGAAGTATCTTGATGTCTTTTTTGACTATTATGCATGTTCTGGGAACGTCGGATGTTCTACTGTATATAAGTTCTCCACCCACCTACCATAAACCCCAAGTAGTGAGAGGGAGTTTGTTCATAAGGGACTTAAATATTTGGAGATTGGGAGAAGTAAACACTTTTTGCGGGTAGAAGGTTTCATAGTCTGGACACTGGACGAAGGAACGAAGAAAACGGGAATTTTTGAGCCTCTTTAGTTGAACTGTAAAATGATGCATAAAAGTTGCACTACGTGTTGCTCTGTTGGGACCTGCTGAAGGAGGAATTATACTGGCCAACTTCTTTGAGCAAAAGCCGTGAAAATACCTATAGAAGAGCAATAGATCCCCTACAGCTCGTTGGTGGGCAAGAGGAGGAAGCTTTTCTGTAGGCGTGAGATCATTAATAAGGTGAACAGCTCTTCTTTGAATGGAATCTAAAATGCTAACAGTTTCCCAGACAAGAACAATATTCTAAAGAGGGTCTGATTTGGTATACACACAAAGTACACAAATTTGAAGAAGAGAAATACTTTCTGGCTCGGAAGAGAAATTCAAGCTTTTTTGAAACTGCTGAGGCTATGGATGCAATGTGTTTGTGCCAGTTAAGGTTGTTCTTAAAAGTCGTCGAAAAGATTAAATGACTCTTTGTTCTGCAGAATTTGGTCGCTCATATGTAACGGATGAGCATTGATAGACTTTTTCATGACTGTGTTTTGGAGGCATTAAACTAAACAAGACTTTTGGCACCCCAATTCAAGATTAGTTTAGTGTTTTGTGAAAGAAATATCTGCATTGACCTCCGCTTGGTTTTCAAACCAGGCTTATTGACTGACTTAAGAAATTAAATATTTTAGTGGAGGATACTAACGTCAGCAAAATTGTAAATGGAAATAATTGTGGAAGAGAGAAGATCGTTGATACGAAAAAGAAACAGATTGGGCGCCAGTACTGAGCCCTGGGGCACCCCAGCATTAATTTGGTAGAAGCTGGAAGAATGACCATCTGCAATAACTGATATACGTCGACTAGAAAGGAAACTAGAAAGCCAAGAACAAAGCTTAGGTGAAAGACCGTAGGATGAAAGTTTTTTAAGGGGCCCATCATATCAGATCTGATCAAAAGCTTTGGATATACCAAAAGGAACGATTTATTTATGAGGGGTGGCACACTGCCTTCTTTTCCGGGGCGGCGTAAACGCTGGAGAGGGCCCTGGAAACATCTTCTTTTAAGTAAAAATATTGGAAATGTCAAATTCCTGATTTCAAAGGGTGTACAATATATAAATACTAAACTTTACAGGTTTAATACTTTACTTGCATGAAGGCCTTCTCATACAATGACAGATACTAAGTTAACTTTTACATACACTCCTTAATTACTTCGTTTTTCTGTTTAAAACCTGGAAAAAGTAAGAAAACCTTCGGAAAAAGCAAAAACAGTGAAAAGTTTCTTTTTACCCGTCAGTCACCTGTCTCACGGTAATGTCAAATCGTCAACTTACGAGACCTTAGAATTGACCTATTTTATTAGTAAGTGAATTTTTACTTTTTTAAAGTGCGTTATAAACATATTATTTCTACCAAATATAGTCAGCAACAATAAAATGTTATGAAAGGGCCAATGCCTTTAAATTAGGTACCTAAAAAAACTAGTTTAAAAAATTGTCTTAACGTCAGTTAAATGCCAGTGTTAATAAAATGACTGAAAAAATATAAATAATCTGTAACGGTTGCCTTCAAAAAGTCAATATTGGGTTGCCGGTAACAAATAGGTATACTTCATTTAATCAGAATTGGTCGGCCGCCATTTTAGTCTGCTTGCCGGCAATACGCCTTCATGTTTTTATTGGCAATTAAGTGTTTATTAAGGATTGCCTTTTTAATGCATAATATTACCATCAATTGCCAATGCTTTACCATCAATGCCAATGGAAAAAAATTACATTGCTAACTAACCGTGTTTGCTGGGTAGGTATATGCATTTAAAAACGACTTATGTAACAAAAATGTAGAAAATGTGTACTTTATGTGATTATTTATAAACACAGCCCTGGTAGCATCATCTGTGCATGACGCTAAATGCCACAGGGTCCATTTGTTACTGCGCATCCCACATGTAATATTTATCTTCCTTCTTAGAATCTCTTTGGCTACAACTCAAAAAAAATATATTTTTAAAACACGTAATATGCTACTTTGTCGAGCTTTAAAAACGTCCAAAAATTGTTTAAATACTGATTGTGCTTATTTTAATGGTTTGTAAATTAAAACACAAAAAGTGTTAGAACAAATTTCAAACTCTTTTTTCTTAATATTTTGCTTTTTTGAGTTATGACACCATTTGAGTGAAGGTGCGATATACAGACAGGTCCAGTGTAGTAGAAACATAGGCAGGGAACTGATGAATTTACTACTGTCCGCTTCGATCGATAAACGTCGGCATGCATGATTAACCAAACAGAATCTCAGTTTGTAATATGCTTTCAGACGGGTGTGTTATATGGTTTAAGGTGCGCTTGAAAATTACGAAAAATAAATTTAGGCGATTTAATCTGTTGAGAAAACAGTCGATACTTAAAACCGTAATTTATAAATAGGGAATTAAATACCAACAGCTTTATTTATCAGTTCATTATTTGCCAAAGCAAAATAAAAAGTAAGTTCTCTAAACACAAAACTCATTTCTAAAATTAAAATAGTACGCAATAAAAAAATAAATAATTATAAACATAGAAAATACTCTAAAATAAAATTATAATAAATATTCAAACAAACCTCCTTCTTGCGCAAGGCAATATCCCAAACGATCGTAAAAACCCCGCCTAACGTTTGTTAGCATATTAGGGCTGATAGTTTGAAAAGCTTCTTCAATTTTTATTCGAAGTTCTTCTAAATTATTAACGTTATCATGACCATAAACCTTATTTTTTTAAATAACCTCACAAAAAGAAATCATTAGGAGCAAGGTCTGCTGATCTCGCGGGCCACAAAATGGTTCCACGTCCACTAATCAAATGGTTAGGAAACGTATTGTTCAAATATCCATGAACAATACGTCCATTGTGAGCGGGACAACCATCTTGCTGAAACCAGATATTACCAAATTTTATGAATTTGTCTATATGATTTTCCTTGGAAATGCCATTTTACAATTTGAACCTTTTAACGAAGTTTGTAAACGTCCATTATTATTTATTTTTAGTGAAGAAACGAGTTTCCAAGAGAACTTACCACGTATTTGCAATGGCTGCGGCTGCAAGAAAGCAAATAATATTTAAATTCAAAATTAAATCTTCACATTTATCGCATCGTTTTTGCGAGTTTTGTTTTGCTAGTGTTTCCTATGTTTTTACTACAGTGGACCTGTCTGTATGAATTTGACCATGTTGGCTGGGTTTAAAACTTCTCAAAGTGTCCCGGTAAATCGACAGACATCGGAAAATAAACCATGACCTTCAAATCATCCAAACCAAAACAAACAATTTGGGATTCACTCTAACTACGCAAGTCAGCAGCTTTCGATCTTTATTTTTGCCATTTGCGAATATAAGTTAAAGAAAAAAAGATATAATAAGCGGCTTTAATCGAGAAAGGTAAACAAGACATATCAATTTCGTAAAAAATATAATTTCCCTGAAAACCCATTCGTACGGAATATCTGTAAAATTATATTATTTAGTGTTATTTTTAGATTCTTTGCCTGCGGCGCAGCTATATATATATATATATATCAACGTGTTTTCGTAATTGGGTTTTTACCGGAATTTCTCAGTGAAAAAATTCTAACTTAACATTTTTTTTTCGCAGAGATCTCTGGTTATCTACGTAGAAATATCAAAATAATACACTAAAATGAAGAGAAATGATTTAATTTGGTCTTTTTCAATAATAGTTTTAAATGTCACTTTTGGTAAGTATCCTATTTATATTCTTGGTAATTGTCTAGAAAGTGTCCGATTTTAACCAAATTTGGTATACGGGGGCTTTTTGTGGCGCTTATCACGAATCTAATTTTTTTTTCTTGAACTTGAAAATCAAACAAACCTTATTTACACTATATTCCCCTTCTTTTTGTACACCATTCTTGAGTTTTGGCACACAACATTTTATAAAAACCTTTTAAATTTTTTCATGTTTATGTTACACCTTTTTTCCCATTAAATTGTGAAGTTTCACTTTTAAACAGGGCAGCCATGTTTGCTGAAGAATTCCCCAGGGTATACATGGTTGCGGCGTTTGAAATTGATGGTTTACAATTAAATGAAAAATAGGTATAAAATAAATTAATATAAAAAAAAATATTAAAGGTTTATAAAATATTGATTAGGTTTT
>JAHBCN010002586.1:206346-254564 GCA_019359885.1 Listronotus oregonensis
ATATATCAGTTAGGATTGTATTTTTTTTTTTTTTTTTCAGGGGGGGATGCTCATGGGGCTCTTATACCCCAACCGCCACTGTATAAAATAAATTAATAAAAAAAAAAAATTTTTAAAGGGTGTTTAAAAATTTTGTTTTGGGGGTTTTTATAAGGGGGAAAAAAATTTAAAAAACCAAAAACAATAAAAAGTTTGTTTTTTTTATTTTTTTTAAAATCACGGAGAAATAAACATATTCAAATTAATTCAGCAGTGACTTAAGGGGGAAATTGTTTTTGGGGTTTTTTTAGAAATACGGGTACTTTCATTATATCGAAACACCCTTTTGGGGGAACGCAAAAAAAGATATTGCCCAACTAGCAATTTTTTTGTTTTAAAAAACGTCATAAAAATTTTTTTTTCAGTACTTATAAATAAAAAATTGGCCCCTTTTTTTATAAAATACTCAAGTCACCATGAATATTTTGTAATGGTTTTGGAAATCATTTAGAAACGGCCTTATAGATTTTTTTTATTAAAGTTTTTTTTAAAAAGACTAAATAACTTTTTTTTTAAAAATTTTTTTTGTACAGTTTTTTTAAAAAAAAAAATTTTTGAAGGGTTACGCAGTAAAAATTTTTTTTAAATATATTTTAAAGCCCCCACAAATATCTTTAATTTAAAAAAACGAAATTTTTTTGCTATGACAGGGAAATACATAGGGAAGCCAAATATATTTAATTAAATAAGTAATTGGGGAACCATCGTTTACACGCATCACGCGGGGGGGGGGAAATTTTTTGAGTGGAAGGAAATTTTAGGGGAATTTATATATTATGCTTTTAACAAATTTTAAGCGCGTTTCCCTTTTTTTAATTGGATGTTTTGGGGAAAAGTTTTTTTTTTTTGTTTTAAAAAATCCAATTTTATTTTAAAAGTTATTTTGAAAAAACCCCAAAACAGATTAACGAAATTTAGGTTAAATATTAGAAGAGTACGATTTTACGGGCATTATGCGGTTCGGAAAATGTGACAGAAGACGCCCCATCGCGATAGTTATAGAACAAAGACTTAAAAGGAATGAAAAAAAATATGTAGAGTGTAAGTTTAACTAGACTAAAATTAGAGATAGAGCGGGTTTTGTGTCAAAACCAAAAACTAACCAACGTGGAGAAGAAGACGTACAGACCCGAGGCGATGGGCCCGATCCCCTGTTTTTTAGCCTTTTAAAACGTCCCAATGAAAAGTTTTAATTAAAAGTATTTCCCAAAAAGAGTTGCAAAACTTAAAAAATTCAATTTATAGACTGTGATAATTTTATTTGAAGTGAATTAAAAAACTTGTATTTTTTACCAAAATTTTATCAGCAGACTTGGGTAATCGTTAAAATCTAAAAGGTGCAAAAAATAATATTCCGGAAAAAAATATTTAAAGAAATAGAAAGTAGAATTTTTAAATTTATAATAAAAAACCAAATGTTAGAACTAATAAAAAATAAATAAAATTGGGGGAACGATAACAGGATAAAAAATTAAGACATATAATCTTAAATGATTTTCACACGTTACCAACAGGTGGTCATGCGGGTGTACAACGCATGTACAACAATATAAGGAAACGATATTTTTGGGCAGGTCTCAAAGGAGATGTAAGCCACTTTGTCAAAAACTGTGATAATTGCCAAAGGTATAAGCATTCAAATCCGAAGAAGGTACCAATGGTAATAACAAGTACGGCTAAATCGGCATTGGAAAAGGTTGTACTTGACCTGTAGGCCCCTACCTGAGGATAGCCAAAATAAAAAATACATTTGACGCTTCAGTGCGACTTAACAAAAGTTTGTGGAAGGATATCCAATAGAGGATAAGGAAGCTAAAACGGTAGCAAAGGCATTTGTAGAAAATTTTATACTACGATATGGGATACCTTGATGAAATCCTAACGGACCAAGGTTTGGAAGTATGTCTAGCACGTTTAAAAAGAAGCTTGTAAACTATTAGGGATCCAACAGTTAAATTCTACAGCATACCATCATGAAACGCTTGGAGGTCTGGAAAACTCACATAAACATTTGGGTGCGTATTTGCGTATGCAATTGTCAAAATATAAAGAAAGTAATTGGAGCGATTGGGTATCGTATTGGTGTTTTTCATATAACAACACGGTAAACACCTCAAAACGCTATACACCATACGAGCTTGTATTTGGTAAAATAAGCAAAATCCCGTCAAACCTTACTAATCAAATCGATCCTATTTATAATTTTGAGGATTACCCATTTGAGTTGAAATTTAGATTGAGACTGCGTGGAACGATGCAAGAAATAACTTAATTGTTTCAAAAACTAAGCGTGTAAACTCAATAAAAGATGCAATAGCTATAATTATAAAATCGGAGACATGGTCCTAATAGAAAACAAAAATGTAGAGAATAAATTAGCACCTTTGTTTAAAGGTCCATTTAAAATTTTAGATATTAAGAATCCCAATGTAGTTTTAAATGTAAATAATAAGCCTAAGGAGGTACATAAAAATATTATTAAACGTTATTTTTAAGTCCTAAATTGTACATAGTATATAAGATAGCAGAATGGAAAAAAAGTTCAGAAAACATTTTTTTTTTCAACTTTTGCGGGAAGGTAATGGATTCATGGTTGAAACAAAAAGGCTAAAGATATAATCTTGAAAGGTTAGTCCCTAGTACTTGTTAGGTCATCAATCTATTTTGCACGTATCAAAGCCATTGACCGTGAAGGTTAACAGGTATGTTATGTTATGTTATTATTTAAATATTAGTTTATATAACAATACTCATATATTATTGTAAACTGTGTATATTAAATGATGTTTGTTTAATGTTTAAATATATATATATATATATATATATATATATATATATATATATATATATATATATATATATATATATATATATATATATATATATATATATATATAATAACTTGATTTATACACATTAAGATTAGATATAATTAGATACATTTAGATACATTTGATAGTAAGATAAGTTTATACTATATTTCTATTTTTATATTAAAGTATGTTTTTATACAAAGTCTCTTGTTTGACTTCTTGACGTGTACCAGATACTACGAACCAAGTACAAAGAAGAGTACACCACAAAACATTTTGAACGTATTCCTCTAAAACTAACAATGGCGCTTGCAGAAGCGAAAAACACGTTTTTAGCACTTTTAACCCTCCACCCCCCACCCCTGCACACTTTTTTAGAGTCTAACACTATAAAGTCATATTCAGGTAATCACCCTCTACCACCTTTCAACCTGTTACAAATTAAAGTCATAAACAGCCCTTATTTTTACCTACAGACTGGGCTATAACTATTATAACAAAAAAAAGAACAATACAAATATCATGGATAGATAATTTGAGCACACCCTTACGCTAACAAACATAATGAAAAGGGCTGTTATGTCCAATCCATGTTCATCACCTAAAAATTCACTTACTGAACAATAGCATTTTTTCGACCAACTGTTGGTCTCTAGACCTTTTTTATTGACGACCATATCCAATATTTGTAAATTGGCTTACATGAATAAACTATGAATACTTATATTGCTCATAATAAATTAAAATATAAGTTTATTTGATTTATTTTGTAAAACCAAATAAATAAAAAATCCGACTATCGTCAGCCACAACCTTAAATTGCAAAATGTCCTTCAATCTCATTGTCATTTGTTAGGCTAATACTGTGGCTATCTGATAATATTATTACAAATACTTCTGTTGTTTTACCCTCGATTTAATCCTATTTTAGGGTTTTCCCAATCGGTAATTGTACCGGTACTTCACCCCTTCTTAGGAGACAAAATAACCACTTGCAACCTCTCCATACAAGCCACAGATGATTATTACAATATTCGAGACTTTGTCTACACCTTTTTGGAAACCGCAGAAACGGATTTTAGATTAATAACTGATGATGAAAAAAAGTTGAGGTGTCAAAACTCCAAAGGAAATCTAAGCGAATTAATTAAACAAGGTAAGAATAAATCAGTGTGTCCAAAATAAGGATCCTAAGCATGAGAATCTCAGTACCTGTTGGAGATACATCTTAGGTTAAATTAGGAAAAAGTTGTGTTCTTTGAAGTATATTTACATGCCGTTTAGAAACTTGAAAAATTTTCATGGTCTGCTGAGATATTTGGGAAAAACGGGAATTTGACAATATCGATTTTATTTTTTTCCGACTTTATTTGAAAAGATATTAAAAAACTAATAACACTTTTCCATTGGCACTTTTAAGGTACTACGTGATGGTATTCTTAGATTTTATATCCGACGTTTGGTTTTCAAGAAACCATCATCAACTTTATTTATATGGCTCGAAAAAAAGTACACCCTCTATCTGATTTCATTTTTTATTACAAATTCAACGATATATCACATGCAAAAAAATATATATATATATATATATATATATATATATATATATATATATATATATATATATATATATTTTTTTTTTTTTTTGGTTAAAAGGAAAATTGCATTTTTTCTATTTTTAAAGGTATTTTTAAGTAGGCGAATAATGAAAATTTTTTTAAGTAACGAAAACAACAAAGAAATTAACGGATTTTTTATTTAATTTAAAGCTGGTGTTTAAACAGGTTTCCGTTATTTTCTAAACATAAGTATAATCTTCTAACTGTAGAACTTAAAACATCACGTAACATCTCCCGTGTAATACTGTTAAATGCGGTCGTTACACATTCTCGTAACTGCTGCTCAGATTCAAAAGAATATTGGTAAACTCGGTTTTTAACAAAACCCCATATAAGGAAGTCCGGAGGAGTTATATCCAGGGATCGCGCTCGCCAAGACGCTTCACTAGAGGTTCTAATCTCGACTTCAGAATCCAGCTGTGTTCACATCGTCGTTGTGGTTGGGCCCAGTAGATCTTTGGAACATGCGCTAGAGTTGCTGGTTATCGGCAACTCTTTTTGCTAGGGATCCGAAGCTAAGATAAACACACAAGGCTTAACTCAAGGTGTTAGCATACCGTGCTGATGAGTGAATGACATCCTGTGCCTTAAACAGGTGTCTCCAACGGTGCCTCTGGGATACAGGGCGACCTCTCTAGAGTATCTAGCCTTACTGCGGTAATGCGGGGCTCTGCTGTGGTGGACTTTACTTCCCTAGCTCCAAACAGAAAGCGGACAGAACCGCTTTCATAGGAAAACAGTGACAAAGGTGCGCTGATCGAAACGGATAAATCCGTTTCGAGAGGTGCCACTCAAGGTCACAAGCAGACAAAGGTGCGCCGACCGAAATGGGTAAATCCGTTTCGTAAGGTGTCCCTGAAGTCACCGGTGCCTGTTTCACGGGGAAGGGCTAATCCATCCCGAACAAACAGGTGCTTAGGAAGGGTTCCCTGAATCCAAACAGAAGGCGGACAGAACCGCCTTTATAGGAAAAAGGGTTCCCTGGCTTTAAACAGAAAGCGGATAGGACCGTTTTCATAGGATAAGGCCGGAGATGAGGCCTCAGAAAGAACATCTGGTTCCTGTAGCAAGGACCTTGTAGCTACCCACGTAACTAGACCGGGAGAGGAGGGCATGATGGATCTAATTGTCTGCTCGTCATACTCTCCAGGAGACAGGGACACCAGAACACATCAGAACACATTGTGTTCGTGTCCGGTAGCGACACGAGTAAGAGGAGATGTAAGAACTCTCTCCCAATCTGATATCGGATTCATTCGAAGTCTGATCCTAGAAGTCCACTCACTTTAACCTACCTAAACCTACCTACTTGTCTAGAATTATGTGCAGAAGCACCGTCTTGTTGAAACCAACAGCTATTAATCTGTACCAGAGGTAAATTATATAAACAGTCTTCTAAATCATTTTGCAATAAATAAAGGTCTAGTTCTGCGGTTAATGAATTATGGTAAATAAATGGATCTAGTATTTTAGCTCCTAAAATTCCACACTACATATTAAACTCAAAACGTTCTTGATGTCCCGATATTTTCTTAACACGCGTATTTTGTTGAACCCAGTAATGCGTATTGCGGCGGTTGAAGATACCATTATTAGTGACCATACTTTTGTCGGACCATATTATTTTTAAAGGAAAATTTAAATTTTCTTTATACGCGCGTGTATACCACTCGCAAAAATGCCGGCGCCGTTCGAATTCTAAACAACTTTTCTTCAAGGCTATTATGGTCATCCGGCATATTCGACGATAATAACACAATATTAACTATTCAACAATAAACAATAATAACGACAACAGTAACAATAATTACAATTACTTTAAAAGCAACAACTCGACAAACAACGATAATTACTATTTTATCATGATATTAAAGAATATGTGAAGACTCGGTGACAGGTATTTACGTCAAAGCATTTGTTTGCAACACCTACTTAAAATACCTTTAAAAAAATAGAAAAAATACAATAACCAAAAAAAAGGCATGTGATACATCGTTGAATTTGTAATAAAAAATGGAATCAGATACAGGCTGTACTTTTTTTCGGGCCATATAAAAAAATAAAGTTGATGATCGTTTCTTGAAAACGAAACGTCGGATATAAAATCTAAAAATATCGTCATGTAGTACCTGAAAGTGCCAATGGAAAAGTGTTATTAGTTTTTTGATATCACTTCCAATAAAGTCAGAAAAAAATAAAATCGATATTGTCAAATTCCCGTTTTTCCCAAATATCTCAGCAGCCCATGAAAATTTTCAAGTTTCTAAACGGCATGTAAATAAGCTTTAAAGAACACAACTTTTTCCTAATTTAACCTAAGATGTATCTCCAACAGGTACTGAAATTCCCATGCTTAGGAACCTTATCTTGGACACACTGTAGAGGATACAATTATTTTTGGTTAGTTCTGAGGTTCTTAGCAGATCTGTTATTTAAATTTTAACAGCTATATTATAAGCGTAAAATGCAACGTTAAATGTTTGCTTGTTAGCGTACATTCCATTATTACTTGAATCATCAAATGTGGTATAATTAGCATGAGTGTGAGGTACCACGAAGAAATGTTTTGAAAAAATTACATTATTGCTATTAAATTTAAGCTTGCGTTTTTCAGAACGCGTAAATTCATTATTATTTTAAAAGGTGTTAATTAACTAGAAATATATGCATCTTTAGTAAAAATATGTGAAGAGAATACAGTTTTTCATCGAAATTGCACCTTCTAAAGTGGAGAAAAAGTTATTCCAATGTAAATGCAAAAAAGATTCACAAAAACGCATTTATTTATCTTATTATTTGTTTTACAAAAGAGAAAGCTTTAAATCCTTTAAAATAAGCACCGCTAAAAATATTCTCATTAAAATTTGACAAATATATGATTTTTTAAAATCTACAACCTTTTATCAGGTTTTCCGATTTTTCTTTTGTCGGATTTTTATTTCTATAAAAATGGATGTCTTTCATTGAAAATATCTGCTGCTTCACGTACTGATTTATAGTTATCTCCACATATTAAAACTAATTCGGCCTTCTCGGTTAACGATAACTGTAGTGCAGGAGGCATTTGAAATCAAATAAACTTAATCAGCAAAGAATAATTATTCAAGAAAGAAAAAATATTGTCACCAAACTGTCATAATGTTTACTTTTAACCCTCATTTGTTTTTTTTCATGGGTATCCGCGATAATTTTGGTAGGTTTTTTAATGTTGTCTATTAACTTGTACAGTGTTTTAATAAACAGTTAAAATAAAAATGTTGCACTTTAACGGCGTTGGTTAATTTAGCAATGGACTTAGCAATTGTTAAAAGTTAACAACGGTTTTAAATGTTTAACGAAACGTCATTGTCCGTGTTATTTAATGATTTTAGAAGGCAACCTGTCAAAATCTGACATTTTGTTAAACATTCTAAACCTTTGTTAACTTTTAACAATTGCTAAGTCCATTGCTAAATTTAACAACGCGATCATCACTCGGCCGTAAATGAGCGTTTTTTGATATGCATATTATCATTATTAATGTTTTATCTTGATAAAAAGAATTTTTGTAAACTTTTAAAGTTATGTTTAATATCCTTGCAAAAACATGAAGTTTGTGATTTCCTAAAAAATTAAAAATCTGTGTAATGTTACAAATATGCTTGAATTTAAACAAAGTTATGCGAAATTGATTTGGGTGAATATTAAAAAAATAAGAAAAATTTTTGGTATTTAGCCATAACTTTTAATTCTAAACAACTTTTCTTTATAACATTTTGTCAAACTTTGTAAAATTAGGGCTGTTTACTCTTGTAAAATTTTTATATTTTTTGACCTACCCTGAATGCTATTTGATTTGCAACCATTCTAAGTGCACCTAATATGATTATCGGACATGCACCAACTTTCGGCAATATTGGTATTTGATTGTGCAATTAATTAAAAAAATCCCATATGTTGCACACTTAAATGAACACACAGTATATGTATATTGGTACTGTTTGTCCTATGTTGATGTCTAACATTTGCCGCCCCTACCGACCTCTGCAATTCGATACCATAGTTCATAATCATATTAACTGCTATTTTTTATTAATAAAAACTTTGTGATGTGTGCTCTATTTTTCTAATTAAACCACTTATTTACCGTAATTAGTATAATTTTTAACTAGGGTTCAATGTTTCAGTTCGTAGATTACACAGCCCCACAAAATAAAAAAAAGTTGGTCCGAAATACTTGACCATGGTATCTTTATGTGTTTGGGCTCGCTGAATCCGAATCCGGGGTCTGTTTGACCTCCTTAGGTCAGGATCAAGGGCATTTCAAGGTCAAATCTGCTAAATTAATCACAACCAAATTTGAAGTATGTACATTTATGTTTTTGAGGTCGCTGAATACGAATCGGTAGTCAGTTTTACCCCATCGGGTAATGGTCAAGAGATATTTTAAGGTCAAATTTGCAAAATTATAATTTTACAGATTTGACGATTTACAGATTCCGTATTCTTATACGTCTTTTCTTCGTAGAATATTAAGTATTACATTCAGGTCCGGATTTAACCTTACGCCGCCCCTGGGCACTGAAGAAAATGCCGCCCTATCACCGAAATTTTACATAAAATTATAGATTAAATATACAGTTTTTGAAGTGAAACTTCTTTATCGACGTATGGAAGAAATTTTATAGCAATGTTAAAAAAAATCGTCACACTTTTTCTGTTACGCTCGACCTACACGACTGCCTTAGGCGAGTGGCGATGTCGCTGTTAATGTGTTAGTCCCTTAGACTCGTGCCTCAATATAAGCCTACTTAAATACCTCACAAACTTGGTTTTTCTATACTATTCAAAACGATTCCGATCATTAGAATTTAAAAATCCCAAAAATAAATTCTTTAAAAATATGTTTTTTCAAAATAACTTTTAAACGACCGATCCCAAAAACTAATCAGCACCAAAAATATGTTGTATATAGATCATTGTCAGCACTTTACCTCAAAAAAAACGATTACCTCCAAACATGTGCAACTGGTTTATTCGTTCGAGAGATATCGTTGTCAAAAAATTTGAAGAAAGTGTTTTTTTATATATTTGCATTACTTCCCATTGAAAAATTCTTGGCAAATTCAGGGGTATTTGTTGTACATCCAGAGAGTTTATCGTGAAACCTAAAAGCATCAGATGCACATCGGATCATTATATCGATATTATTAATATTTTTTTATATTTGAACCACTTTTCACCTTTCAAAAATACTACGCGAAATTCAGGAGGCTCTTTGTATCATCAGAAAAATTTCCGTAAAAATAAAAAGCATCAAACGCTTCCCAAGACTGACCAAAAATTATTACACAGTATCTGCTTAATTTTTAACCTGAATTTTTTTTCAAGAATTATTATTACTATTTCTATTACTTTTTGGATTACCTTTACTAACTAAACATTGTCAAGTCACACAATGTATTTATTAAAGACTTATTTTTAATTCTTTTCTTTTGTTATTAGCAACCAAAGATTGGAAAAATTGTCTAACCGATGATTACGCATATTTCAGTGACTTTGTTAGCGACACATTGCAGAATTTTTTGGACTTTTTTGTGAAAATGAAGTAAATGTGGCAGGTAAGCATAACATTGACTACACTAGGTCTGTTTGTTATTTAAAAATGGAGTACACTATTTGACACTTTTTTTACGTAAACACTTTTAACGAAGTTGTATTTAGGACTAGGCGTGTATGTATCTACTTTTTGACATTTGAAGTCACATACCTAGTGGCGTAGTTATCGGAGGTCTAGGCGGTGCAGTGCACTGGGGCCCCTAAGCTCATGGGGACCCCTCGGTCCCTTAAGCGACCTTCGAAAAAGTTTTAAAAAATATTGTAATCACATAAAGAATTTTCGGCTTTTTAGCTCCTTGCTATAAAATTTCTAATAGCTGGAACTAAACTTGCAACAGGGCTTTAAGTATGTCAACTTAATTTAAAAAAATTGAAATTTGTAGAGAGTGCCCCTAACGAATAATGCACGATAAATCACGATAAGAAGTTTATCTATCCTTTTTTACAGTCGCGAAAAATTAAAAAGTAGAACCAGTAAAACCAGTAAGTATAAAAATGATGGAAACATTAAAATAATAATAAGGAAATTATTTGGTTTTAAAATATATAATAAACATTATTTTAATTAGCGTGTTATTACTCAAATATGCTTTAGTAGGAATTTCAAAGTAAAATGCAATTTTATTTTACTTCCCTTAAAAACATCTCAAAATCTATTTTTGTAACTCATTGCACACTTAATTCCATAGATCCAAACTACGGCCCGAGGGCCACATCCGGCCCGCGGACAGATTTTGTCCGGCCCGCGGAGAGCTAGCATACTTGAAAACTCCTTTTAGAGAACAAATAATTTTTATAGCAAATTAAATTTAGTTTATTGAAGTATTCTAATTTTATGTTGAATAATTATTAATATGACATCTACATTGATATGGTCATGGGCTAACTCCGCTAACTCATAACATTCTTGTAGGCTTATTGTTATTGTTTTTGTGATAAGTTGGATAAAGAAAACAGAATTGTAATGAGTAAAGACATGTATAATATGCAGAAAATTTAACTTCAGTATATAATAACTAACAAATTATTGAAATGAATCCAACTAACATTTTATACATTTTAAATAATCACATAACTTATAACAAACATAATGACATATGAAATACTAATGAGATTTATGTAATTGAGATTTTCCACTGACAATAGTTTGTAGTTGTGGACTAATTTTACTTGTACCAATTATTAAAAGGGATTTAAGATGCTCATCAGTTAATTTCGATCTGTAAACATTTTTTGTGTACTTCATTTTGGAGAAGGTTTTCTCACACAAATAAGTAGTACCAAAACCAGAAAACAGACCACGAACAAATTTATGCAAATTATCAAATTGTGTCAGTGGAAGACTCTTATAAAATTCCAACAAAGATGAGTTTTGATATTTGTTCTTAATTATATCACTGCATTGTAGATAAATCATTTCCATTTGAAGTTCCGGGGCTAGGGTTTCAATGTCAGTATCAAAAGGATTCTGAAAATCTTAATTTGATTCGCAATGGCATCAAAGTCCGAGAAACGAGTATCAAAATTTATCTTCACAGCACTCAAAGTTTCGATTGCAACGATAGGAAACTCAGTCTCAGTAGTGTGGCTGAATATTTCACATGTTTTAAAATGTGAAAAACATTTACTTCGTAGTTGTGATTGAAATAGTGTCAATTTCTTCCGGAATGATTTGATATTAGTATATAAATCAGGAAGATGCAGGTTTTCTCCTTGCAATCCCAAATTCAGTTCGTTCACATGTTTTGTCAAATCAACATAGAATGCTAACTTCCACAGCCATGCGTTGTTTTGTAATTCAGTAAGAGGGCGATGCTTTTCATTCAAAAAAATTTCGATCACTTCTCGAAGTTCAAAAAAGCGCTGAAGGACTTTTCCAGAACTAAACCAGCGTACGGCAGTATGATAAGGTAAGTCAGTTTCTCCAATCTCTTCAATAAATTGTCGGAACTGTCGGTGATTCAGCCCAAAAGATCTGATAAAATTAACAGTTGATATGACTGGTTTCAGAACGTCAGACATATCCAAACATTTTCCGCACAAAGACTGTTGATGAATGATACAATGTAAGACTAATGGTTTTGAACCACCGTCATTTTCTACAGCCTTTAACACAAGAGCGACCACTCCTTTATCTTTCCCACTCATGTTTTTGCCTCCATCAGTTGTAATACATTTCAAGTTTTTCCATCAAAGGTTCTTTTGATTAATGGCCATTTCAAGTCCTTTAAAAATATCTGTACCAGTAGTTGTGCCATGAATACTATACATATCAAGAAGTTCTTCGTGCACTTCATAGCTTTTATCTACTCCTCGAATATAGATCAACACCTGAGCAGTATCTGACACATCCGTTGACTCATCCAAGGCCAAAGAAAACCACTCAAAATGTCCATTTTTGTCGAACAGTTGAGAGGATATATTTTCAGCGATGTTTTCTACCCTTCGAGCCACAGTGTTTGCTGACATATCGACAGTTTTTAATAAATTTACCTTTTCAGGGCACATTTCTTCGGCTACTGCAATTATGCATTCTTTGATCATTTCTCCATCGGTGAATGGTTTTCCACGTTTTGCAATTTCAAGAGCCACACGAAAGCTGGCACGAATTGCAGCCTCTTGTTCAGTTTTGAGTTTTGTAAATGAAGATTGCTGCGATTTCAATCCGCGCTGCATAGCTTCGAATTTTTCTGTCCGCAAACTTCCTGTATATTTTGAGTAATTTTGAAAATGTTTTGTTTCATAATCACGTTTAATGTTATATTCTTTGAGAACGGCTATGCTTTCATTGCAAATCAAACATAGTGCCTTGTTACTGGACTCAATTACGAAATACTGAATGCTCCACTGATCTTTAAATTTTCTGCATTCACTATCAATTTTTCGCTTCTTTTCCATACTACTAATTCCCACACAAAAGCAACAATTTAAATAAAAATACTGTTATAAAGATGTCTTAAACTTAAACACGCACAAACACGTTTTAAGGAGGTATGCAATATTTTATTTAACAACAGTGCCATAGGAACTGACTTGTGGTTGCGCCAGTAGCCTTCTTATATATTCCAATTACTGCCATCTAGAAGTGAGTGGAAGACACCAGAACTTTCTTGAACCAACGAGATTATTCTGTACGTGCTATTAGCGCCATCTGTTAGCGATAGAAGGTACTACCTATTTCCGCTTGTGTCCACCAGATGTCGTGTCACGTTACTCCTCATGGCTCGTACTCTACGACTAATCTAGAAATTACAAATAATGACAGGAAAATTAATAATATGCAGTGTTGCCGTTTTGCGGACTTTAGTCCCATTTGCAGCCTTTTTTAAACGTTGTGTACTTTTTCGGACTTTTTTTTTCATCAGTGGACTATTTCACTTCTTACCACCGGCAACAATGATAATATGGTTTTGGCCCTCGGAACTTACTGGAGTAATCAGTATGGCCCTAAGGCTGGAAAGTTTGGAGACCCCTGCCATAGATTAAGTTTTACTCTACGTAATTACTTTAATTGATATCATTCATAATCATTAATCATTCATTTATTTTTTTTTTAATTTATTTGGGCAAACAATGTGCAAATATTTCCAGATTACGTTAGGGTTAACTTTTAGTGGTACATAATGTAGACATTTACGGTATCCCTGTTGCAAAGTAGGTTTTTATAGTCTTTGCTATAAATTGTGTTATTTTTATTTAAATATTATCTACTACATTACACTGCACTACAGCTGACGATAAAGAGCTTAAAATTAGGTAGCTCTGCACCTTTAAAGAATTTACATTTTACCCAGTATAGATAGGGCCCCAGTTATAGTTTTTTTCACGATCTAAGAAACTAACCTGACTTAACTTAGGCTTGGAATGCAATAAAACCATAAAACTTTTCGGATTTACCGTGCAGGGCCGCACTATACCTGATAAAAAAGATAAAGTACTAAGTAAATTAATTTTTACAATTTATTAATTCTACTAATGTGTAAAGTTGGGTGGGAATTAAATAAACAAACAAAAATTTGCAGTAATACTATATTTTAAGTATATAATAGTTTTAGTATATAATACTTACATTTAAGCACAAAATAAAACACACCATATCTTACTCTAAATCAATTTCGCTATCACTACCATCTGACAAATTAATAATAATTATTTTTACAGGTTCTAGGCTATTTATATTTATGTACATTGAGCGATAAGAATTTTTAATTTTTTTAACGTGTTCAGTACAGTTTCTCTAGTTTTCAACGGTTACATTTTCGACTTCTGTTTTTATCAGTACAATCACACTAGGATTTAAAGTTGGTGTATTATTGTGCGCGCGTATATTAGACTTATGTTTATGCCATATCAACTCGATCGGATTGAAAATGCAGTAATATGGCGGAAGCTGAATTATTTCGTGACCTGCTACCTCTGCAATTTTATCGCAAACGTATTCTTTTTTGAAATTGTAACATTTTAAAACCTCTAACAATTGCTTAACATTATAACTCTCATGGAAATATTTGTCACGGTCGGACAATAAGTCTTGTAATTTCTTTTTTTTGCTGGTGGAACTTGGCACTTTATTAAACTAGCGACTATGGTAGGATGCATTATCCATCACAATACTGCTCTTTGGTGGTGTATTCGGTAATAATTTGTTTTGAAACCAGTCCTCAAAAACTTCAGCAGTTGTATCGCAGTGGTAATCTAAGCTGGAATCCGAATTGTTTTTGGCTGCCAAAAATAACCAGTTTGGTACCCAGCCGTCTTCTGACCCCGCATGAAGAATTGTTATTCTTTTACTTTTATTTGACGGAGCTTTAGTGTGCCATTTTTTTAATTTATCATTCCATTCTTTACTTGGTTCGATTTTCCAATCTAGCCTTATTTATTTTTTCCAGATATTATATTCTAAGTTGTTACAAGCGGCGTGATTCCATTAACACTTGCTTTTTGTCTATTTGTTTAAATAAAAACCCCAAACGACGTAGAGTACTCCTCAAGGTTATAGTAGAACAACTTATGTCACAATCATCCTCGGATAGCCTCGCTGAGAGCGATAATAATGTGGGAACTTTCTGCCCTTCGTACATCTGATAAATTTTCTGACGAATTAAATTTTCATTGCATAAATCAACAGATTTAGGTGCATCACTGTCTTTTCGTAGTTTTCTAGACTTAACAGTATTATTTACAAGTTTCCACACTGTACTTTGAGGAACGCCGGTTAAAGTTGATTTTTCCTTTAATGAAAAATGTTTTTCGTGGCCTCGCTTTACTAACTTTAAATAAACACTTTTAACAATTATTTTTGCTTCAACAGGCAAATATTTTCGGCTATTGCCTGAAACGGCTTTTGCACTGGACATCTTCAAACACACACATGACCGCAGAACTTAATAACTGACAGTGTTTGAGAAATAAATTTTTCTTTATATTTTAATATATTATATATATATATATATATATATATATATATATATATATATATATATATATATATATATATATATATATATATTATATATATATATATATATATATATATATATATATATATATATATATATATATATATATATATATATATATATATATATATATATATATATATATATATACCATCAGGTATAAATTGCCATTATCAAGTAATAAGAATGACCCAAAAGTCTTATAGAGTTTTCAGGTAATAATCTCTTATTCGCCAACAACAAAATAAATACGACCCTGTCACGGCTAATACTTTAATGGCTTTATAGCATGTCATTATCCCGTCTCGGGCCAGGTCAGTTTTTTAGATCGTGAAAAATACTATACCTATTTGTCCAAGGGCCCTTGGTTACGTAGCTACGCCACTGACGGATCAAACTGTGGCAGACTACAGACAGTGCTCACATTTTCTTCTAAACACTAGTCAGGTGAAATAAAGCTGTTGTGCTTGAACTCTGCATTTAGTTTAATAATTCTTTTTTTTTTTGTAAAAAAAGTTATAAAAACAATTTGTTGTTACCAAAAAACTTTGAAAGGCGACTGAGTATAAATAATATAGTATGGATCATAAAAATAGTAAAAATATACGAGACCTACAATAGGGAGGAAACTAACATGAAATTATTTTTACTTCCAAAGAAAATACTGCTAATTTTGCTTTTGCATCTTTTGTTAATTTTTTCCTTTTAAAGTTGATTTTGTTCCCTAAGAATACTGATCAACGTGCAAAATAAATTTTATGTTTATATAATATGATTTTATAATGTATATATATTTAAAAATTTTTAGGATATTTCACTGAATATGCCAAACAGTGTCGTTTGGATATAACGAAACCAATGTTTGACTTTTGTTTGGCAAAATTATACTCCCCAGATCATAAAAAAATGGATTATTCTCTTTCTTTTAACACGTTCCTTATTCCAGGAAAAAGGGATAACTTATGTAGGTAAGTAAAAAAATGGTTTCCAAAAATAGTAACTTCTAATGTTTCGAAAACAGTGTTAACCAAAGTATTGCAAGTAAAAAACTTGTCAAGTCAAGAAAGGATTGGAACAAAATTGTAGCACGAACTTGGTCTAACTTTTGATCTCAGTACTTTAAGAGGACCAGATGAATAGAAACTTAACCCATACTTTATATAAGTGTTTTTGGTGGGTAAGCAACTAACAGTTCCTTTTTTGTTACCCTGCACCAAATTGAAAACATCTTGTATACTTTTTATACCATCATAAAGAATTTTTCGCGACATACCGTTTTTAACTACTGGTTGAGAGCAGTTTTTATTCCCACCCTTCTAACCGTACTTAACCCACTTATCCTCGCAAATACAAAACGGTTAACGTATGTTGCGCTTGTGTCAAGTTACTTTATCTAATTGTTTAATACACTTTTAAGTTTAAATCCAATAATGGTTTTTGGAGAGTTAAGAAATAAACAAAACTTTCCATTCAATAAGATATTAGATGTTTCCAAGTCAACTGTAATAAGTAAAGCATTTTCTCTATGATTTAAATATAACTGCACTAATTCGTCAACTTGGGAATTAACTGATTAAATCGAAAAATCTCTAATTAAAATAATCGTTAAACCATAGCAAAAAAACATCACAAGTACCAAAACAATAAAAAAGCCGCGAATCCTCCCTTATATTAATTTGACACTTGACATAACCATTGTGAACGCTTCTCCCGACTAGTGGTGATAGCGGTGGATACTGGGTACAAAATAATGATGTAATACGTCACCGCTTCTCGCCAAAATAAACCGGTATGTTAACTGTCCTAACAATTTTCAACGCGGTATGTCGCCAAAATTTGTTTCATATCTATCAAAACTAGTATGTATTTGTCAAAAATAGCATCTGACAAAAATATTATCCAACAAAAATAAGATTTGTTAAAAATAGTGTCAAAATTAGATTTGTTAAAATTGACATTTGTATTGCGGTCTTTTCATGATTTTTTTACATTATAGTCCAGAAAACGAAGCTGAAAAAAATGCAAAACCTGTCAATTTGTACAAAATGCATAGATTTGCATGAAAATTTGGGATTTAGCTTAACTACCTTCCTCTTTAAAATCTATATTATGCCGATTTTATTTTTTTGGGGGGGAAAACTACCCTTTATTGCTAAAACCTATAAAACTATACATTAAAGCTTCAGTTGAGTAAAATTTGACCTAAATAAGTTCAAAAAATCGTATTTTGTTTCGTTTCCTTGAAGGTGTTAGACAATGCAATGGTTTCAATAACACTGAATCTTGGACTTCCATTGTCTTTATTTGTTAATGTTACACAACGTTTCGGTTAGTGATGTACTCCAACCGTTTTCAAGTGATAACTAAAGGTTCCTAAAAGCTACGACTTATATATCCCTTGTTCCGAAGCGATCGACCTTTTCACGGTTCAGCAACGGCTGCCAGATATTCGAAATATCGATGCTTGGCTTGCTAAATAATTTTTGTTGTTTAAAATTATTACAGCTTCTTTGAATTTTCTTTTCTTCCAGTGGGTTTCTTTATAATAGTTTGTCCGACCATTGTATGCGGTGTTGTTTGACAAGCGTGATCGGAATCCCTGACTTAGACGTTTATGTTCCGATGTTTCTTGTGTTCTTGTTAACTTCAAGGGGTCCTTTATTTCGATGTACCTACCCTTCACGGAATTTGGTAGATACAGTCTTATTTGAAACATTGTTGTTGGCCTTCTTGTAATACCTAGAGTAGTTTGATTTAAACCGTTTAAATTATATTACCGGATTCTGCGATCTTTTCATTCCTTTACATTGGAATTGTCATAAAATTTGGTCAGTGGTTTGTTCAAATTAGATTTTTGTCTTATTGATATTTTTCGATTGTTCTATTAGCCTTCACTGTATCCGTCTGCTTAAGATCCCTTGTTATGTTATCCATTTTCTTCAGTGATTCCTACTGTTACATGGTTCACGATTAAAAGTACGCATAACCCGTTGCGTTAGAGGGTTAAATTCTGGTGTAAAATTAGTTGGTAGGCTTTGTATACCGAGGTTTGAATATGACCATTATTTCGTTAAACAGAACGTCGAGGAGGTAGGGCCGATTTGCCCTTTCCATTGTGAATTTAATACAGGTCGGGAATTAAGATGTTTAAAAACCTTCAAGTTCTTCGTCATTACCTGTCCATATAATAAAAGATGTCACATATCTTACAAACTTTTGGTTTAATTAGTGCAGTTTTAATTGCATGTTCTCAAACCATTCCATATAGATATTTGCTACCACTGGGGAGAGCGATGAACCCATGGGAAGCCCATCATCTTGCGCGTAGAACTCATCTTTCACCTGAAAATAAGAATTACGGAGGCAAAGCTCCAACAACTCCTCACTCATCAGCGCAGGTGGTGCGTTCTAGTAGTGTTTTATCTTCTTTGCTTGGTCGGATAACGCTTAACGATTCTTCTACTGGTACGTTTGTGTATAGACTTTCCCCATCAAAACTAACAAAGTATCGTCTGGTCCTATTTCTACATTTTGAGTGTCAACAATGGCTAGAGTTTTTAACGAAAGATGGAGACTTACCGACCAGTGGTTTAATTGGTCTAAAGGTGCAGTGCAGTCGTGGGTGTTTCAGAACTGGTGATGGGCCTTGGGTGTATGTCCTTGTGTATCTTCGGTAGTCCATAAAGATGAGGAGGTTTACTGTTATTTGGGGTTAAAGTTTTTCTTGTTTCATCGGTTCATCCATAGAGAACAAAATTTACAGGACCTTAAGGAAATAAAAAACTTTTTGACCGATGAAACAAGAAAACTTTAACTCCACATAACAGTAAACCTCCTCATCTTTATGGACTACCGAAGATACACAAGGACAAGATTCCCTTAAGGCCCATCACCAGTTCTAGAAACGCACCCACGACTGCACTGGCAAAACACCTTTGACCTAATTAAACCACTGGTCGGTAAGTCTCATCTTCGTTAAAAACTCTAGCCATTTTGTTGACATTCTCAAAAATGTAGAAATAGGACCGAGAGATACTTTTGTTAGTTTTGATGTGGAAAGTCTATACACAAACGTACCAGTAGAAGTCGCTAACATTATCCGAGCCAAGCTTAAAGAAGATAAAACACTAGTAGAACGCACCACCCTGCCGCTGGATGAGTGATGGAGTTGTTGGAGCTTTGCCTGTAATTTTATTTTAGGGAAAGATGAGTTCTACGCGCAAGATGATGGGCTTCCCATGGGTAGCAAATTCTATATGGAATGGTTTGAGAGAACATGCAATTAAAACTGCACTAATTAAACCAAAAGTTTGGCTAAGATATGTTGACGATACTTTTATTATATGGACAGAACTTGAAGGTTTCTTAAAACATCTTAATTCCTCCGAACCTTTTATTAAATTTACAATGGAGAAGGAGCAAAACCGGCCCTACCTTTCCTCGACGTTCTAGTTTAAACGAAATAATGGTCATATTAAACCTTCGGAACAGGAAAGCCTACCACACTGGACAATATTTACACCACAATTCTAACCACTCTAACGAAATCAAACAGGGGGTTATGCGTACTTTATATAATCGTGCAGTGACCTTATGTAACAGTAGGGAATCACTGCAAGAGGAAATGGAGGAATCTTAAGCAGAACGGATACAGTGAGAGGCTCATAAAGGAAACAATCGAAAAAATATCAAAATAAGACAAGAAACTCTAATTTGAACCAAGACCAGACTGACCAAATATTTATGACAATTCCATATATTAAAGGAACTTTGGAAAAATTCCAGAATCGCGAGTAAGTATAAATTAAAACGAGGTTTAAACCCAAACACTCTAAGAAGTATTCTTACTCAAGACGAGGCCAAACAACAATGTTTCTAAGGACTTTATCTACCAAATTCCCTGTGAATGTGGTGAGGAACATCGGGGAAACAAAGAGACATTAAGTTAGAGTTAAAGAACACAAAAAACATACGGAACGAGGTGAAACGTCGAAGTCAGGGATTGCCGATCACGCTTGGTCAAAACAACCCGCATACAATGGTTGAAGCAAAACTATTTATAAAGAAACCCACTGGAAGAAAAGAAAATTCAAAGAAGCTGTAATAATTTTAAACAACAAAAATGTATTTAGCAAGCCAAGCATCGATATTTCGAACATCTGGCAGCCGTTGTGAACCGTGAAAAGTCGGTCAAGCTTCGGTGAACAAGGGATAGTATATAAGTCGTAGCTTTTAGGAACAGTTTTTAGTTATCATTTGAAAACGGTTGGAGATACATCACTAACCGAAACGTTGTGTAACAATTAACAAATAAAGACAATGGAAGTCCAAGATTCTAGTGTAATTGAAAGTATTTTGTTTCTTATTTAAAATATTTCAGCCCTTAAAAATCTATCCTTATTATGATTAAAAAAATACTTACCCTAATAAATTAATATAATTATTATTACAGTTTTTTTGCATAAAAATTTAGGATTAAGCCTAACTTACCCTCCTCCTTAAAATCTGAAAATTGCACAAACCTTCAAAACTTTTTAGGCCCATAAAAATTGTTTACCCTAGAAAAATGAACATATTGTCAGAGAGTTGTAATTAAAAAATGTGACTGCTCATAAGTATTACTAATTTAATTTTGTAATTGTTTAATTCTCACTCCTTACAATATTACAATGAAAAAACTAGTACAAAACCGCGGATTTAAAAAAAATGTATCAATTCGCTTTTAGCATGCTCCAAAAATTTTTTTTTAAACATAATTCCTTTAGTTTTAGTGATTAAAAAGTTCCTTAAAAACCATTTTATTGATTTTTTCACAGCTATAAGGTCCCATAAATTAAAACTGTTTAAAACCCTTACTTTTTTAAAGGGGTAAGATTTAAAGGGCTGAAACAAGGTAGTGCTCGTCTATACACAAGCGTTTTAAACGTTTATATCTTACTTAATTTTCCTCATACAGTAAATTAAAAAAAATCAAAATATTTGTAATTCAAAAAGCTATAAATTGGTACTTTAGTAATTTTACGTATCTCCCTTAGTTTTCGAGTTATTTTTAAGAAAAGGTCATTTTTTTATTAAAATTCTCTCTCTTTCCATTTTTTCAAAACTAAGCAATTTAAATCAGTTAAAATTTTAGAATGTATTTATGATACATAGATAAAGGTAATTAGGGGGTTGTTTTCGAAGATTTTTGCACTCAAAAAATTTTGGTCTAATCTTTTTTAATCATAATCCACTTAACTTTTATGATACATATCTTTTTTTTAAGTAAAGCTCTTTGCAAATGCTTCAAAAAAATTATTATTAGTTTTCCTCGAAAAATACGTAGATTTTGCGTTATTTGCCTTTAAAACTTTGAAATTTTGTGTTTAATAAATAACAAACCTTTAACAAACCACAACTTGGTTTGTATTGGTCCCACAGCAATTACAACAAAAACGTTTTAATCGTTGTTTTAAAAGCTACAATAATTGTATTTTAAAGTTTTTTGATAAAATACATACTTATCGAGTTATTTGCAAAAAACCGATTAAAATCGCTGATTTAATCGACGAAAAACTTCGACTTTCGATCGCGAATAACTCGAAAAGTATATGCATTTTACAAAAAAATGCATGGAACATTTTTTGCCTAGAAATTATTTATCTATTCGATTTCTGTGGTCAAAATATGTATGACAAAAAATTTCCACCCCCGAAATGGTTTGGCAACCACCCCCAAGGTAAAGGCGCCCTTCGGCATGATATAGATTTTGATCCTTGGACTATTCCCTACCTACTGTCAAAATTTCAAGTCATTTTATAAATTTTGAAAAAATTGCTAGAGAAAATGGTTCGTTTCCTGGACTATTAAAGAAGTCCTAACCTACGCTTTTTACTCTTAACAATTATTAAGAATTCAGATCTTAAAAAGTTGTTGTACCAAATTCGATTCAATTTGGTTGTTCTTCTAATATGATTTTTTTCACTTCCGACCCCTTTAAAAACCCAGTTAATCTACCCATGACCCACAAAATTTTGTAAAATTTTTCTTAAACAAATTTTACGCTAAATAAGGCTTATATAGTTTGTGTTTCAAATTCGATAAAAAAATAGAGCAGACTCGCTTACTAAAATGACATCTGTTATTCCAAATTTAGGTAAATTTAATAAAACCCCTATATAATGTGGGTTTTCGGGAAGGCGCTGTATATGTTGCGATAACGAGAAAGTTAAAAAGTAAGCAAGACATGCGTTAATGTTGAATTAAAAAATTATCTATCAGCACAATTTTACGCAAAGATTAAAATTGTACTTAAAGTTAATCTTTACAATAAAGGTTGTGTAGGTTGGGTCAGGTTAGGTTTTTTATTTTATAGGTTTTATATTTATCCCACCAGGTCTAGACTTCTAATAAATCTGATGAACCTGTTGGGAGAGAGATCTTTCACCTCCCCCGGCAACAAGGTGTCATTCCCGAGGATTGCGAATCAGAGTCGTGCCGTTGCTGGGCACGAACACTGCCGATTCATCCTCCTTCATCCACATGCGGCACTCGGCGTCTTCCGCTAGGCCGATCTTGTGCATGTGGTATTTCAATCGCAGTGTCCTGTGTACAGTCCTACTAGAGTTTTAAGGTGTCCCCTTGATTGCCCAGTAGTTTGACGGTACATTGTTGATTCGGTGGGCTCTTAAAGGCCTTCGAGTGTCTGAGTCCATGCCAGTACCGAAGATTTTCTCTTTGTGTCCATGCTGATATGAACTGCTTGGCCATTCTATAAGATATACCGATGACCGGTTCCGACCCTGTGAATTTTTGTCTCCGCCCCCCTTTTGCCAAGGAGGTCTGCAGATTCATTACCCAGCCGGTATGTCCACATATCCATAGTAGGGTAACCTTGGTGTTTTGACACAGTTTGGTCAGCGCATTCTTGAAATTCCAAACGGTTTTCGAATTGCACCGGCTGGATTCAAGAGCCTTAAGAGCGGCTTAGCTGTCGGAGAATATTTTAACTGTCTTACGTGAGCAGTGCCGATCAACAGCCTTTTAACACACATCTCAATATCAAATAACTCCGCTTAAAACAGTCTTTCCCAAAGTGGGCGATAACGCCCCCTTGTGGGCGCTGAAGGCCTAGAGGGGGGCGGTAAGGGGCCCAGAAAAAATTGGGGGCGCTGATGTGATTTAGGGGGCGATGATGGGTGATTTGTAACTTTAGCTACCTCATATTTTAAAATTTACTAAAATTAAAATCCTTCTCTAACACTAAAATCTTGGACTTCCATTGTCTTTATTTGTTAATTGATACACAACGTTTCGGTTAGTAATCTCCAACCGTTTTCAAGTGATAACTAAAACCATTCTTAAAAGCTACGACCTTATATACTATCCGTTGTTCACCGAAGCTTGACCGACTTGTCACGGTCCAGCAACGGCAGCCGGATATTCGGAATATTTACACTAGGTTTGCTAAATACATTTTAATTGTTTGCAATTATGCAGCTTCTTTAATTTTTTTTCCGGTGGGTTTCTTTATGAATAATTTTGCTTCCGACCATTGTATACGGTGTTGTTTTGACCATGCGTGTTCGGCAATCCCTGATTTCGACGTTTCACCTCGTCCGTATGTTTTTAGTGTTCTTAACTTAATTTCTAGTGATCTTTTGTTTCCTGATGTATATCACTCACATTCACAGGAATTTGGTAGATAAGTCATTTTTTAAACATTGTTGTCCGGTCTCGTCTTAGTAAGAATACTTCTTAGAGTGGTTTGGGATTTAAATGTTGTTTTAATATTTTACCTATTCGCTATTCTGCGGATACTTTCTGAAGTTCCTTTAATATACGAAATAATCATAAATATTTGGTCCTGTGAAGTCTTGTTCAAATTAGAGTGCTTTGTCTTATCTTGATATTTATCGATTGTTTCCTTAACCAATCTCTCACTGTAGCCGTTTTGCTTGATATCCCTAGTTATATTACTTATTTCGGCTTGCAGAGATTCCTTACTGTTGCATAGGGTCACCGCGCGGTTATATAGAGTACGTATGACTCCTCGCTTTGTTTCATTAGAGTGATTGGAATTCTGGTGTAAATATTGTCCAGTGTGGGTAGGTTTTCTGTATACCGAGGTTTGTATATGTCCATTATTTCGTTTGACTAAAACGTGAGAAAAGGGTAGAGCCAATTTTGTTCCTTTCCATGAATTGATACAGGGTCGAGACAATTAGATGTTTTAGGAACCTTCAAATTCTTCGTGATGCCCTGTCCATACAATAAAAGTATCGTCAACATATCGTAGCCAAACTTTTGGTTTGATTAGTGCAGTATTATTGCGTGTTCCTCAGAACCATTCCATATAAATGTTTGCTACCACTGGAGAGGCGATGAACCATGGGAAGTCCATCGTCCATGCGCATAGTACTTATCTTTACTTGAAAATAAGAACAGGACAGACTGGAGGCTAGTCAACAATTCCATCACTCCATCCAGCGGCAGGGTGGTGCGTTCTACTAAGGTATCATCTTCGTTCTCTTAATATTGTAAAGTTGTATTAATATTGTTAATACTGGAATAAAGATACTCTTAATATTGTAAAGTTGCATTATTATTGCTCTTTTTGGTAAGAAAAGTCTCGTTTAAAATATAGGTTTAATTAAACTTCAGGCGAGACTAATATGTTATTAAGATTTATAAGGAGAAAAAAAATGGGGGGCGCTACAAAATTTTCAAAGTGGGCGTTAGACGAAATAAGTTTGGGAACCTATGGCTTAAAATATGGTTGCGAGAGTGCCCAGGCTGAAGGAACGCTCTGCCCTCGGCATCTGTCCATATATGCCAGCTCCAACACCGTTTTTGGTTTTGAAGCCGTCGGTGTACCACACAGATGTCAGCCTGCAGCGGGTCGGTCGTTTTCCGACTCCAGTCCTCCCTTTATGGAAAGACTACACTGTAGGGCCGGTTGTAGTTGGTTGTTGTAGGCATTATGTCTGAGGGCATTCCCGGTCTGTCACAGTGGTGTAAGGCGTTTTTAAAATGTAGTAAATTAAAAAAAAAACTTTTGCGTGCTAGTGCATAAAAGTACAACCATCTGCATTAAAAACGTGTGCAAAAGTGTGCTTTTTGCATGCTCTAAATTTTTTTTTAATTTTATTTTATATGAATTATTTCATATTCATATTATTTTTTTACAAACAGCCGTTTTATTTTTTTTAGACCATGGAAATATTATAATTTAACACAGATAACCTTAATCTCTTAACAATTTAGGTAATTTTAATTATTTAAGGTTTTTTGCTTTTTTAGGATATTACTCGACATGGGTCCTTGCATCACTGAAAACCTGCAGCTACACTGTCCCTATCAACACGATTATCAAAAATTATCTATGAAATTATACGAGCAGACAATAAAAACCTGCGATGGATACAGAACGTATCTACACATAGGCGGTATTATAGGATGGACTCTGTTTCTTCTTAGTGCTGTGATTATTTCAGTTATTAGATTTTGTCCTGTTGGGAGATGGTGGTCAGATTGTAAACAAAGGTCTTCAAGTAAATCTCTTGTTAATAACGTGATTTAAATAGAAAAAAACATGAAGTTGATGTGATTATGAAGGTTTAATTTAATCAAAAAGCTAAGACCTAAATGTTTATTAAAAATTGTGTGTATTTATACCCAGTAAAAATATTGTTGCTAGTTTTGCTGAAGAAAATGATTTTGTAAGTATTACCTACCTATTTAGCAAGAATATTTGTAAATTCTGGATTTGAAATCATAGAGACAGCTGAAAAAGCGACTGTTTTTTCTGATTTTTTGACTCAAATTATAAAAAGTGTTGTCCATTAGCCAACTTTAAGGTAGTAATAGCAAGTAGTTTTAAATTGCAGAAGCAATAGTAACGTTCTTCCGAACCGAGCTTTACAGTAACCATAAAGGCCGAGCCTTACTCACATAAATATTAGCTTTGTTCGCAGCTCATTTCTACAGCTGAGAACGTTCATGTCTTTTAACCAAGCTTTTTAAATTTTAATTTGTTTTGGTTAAATTACCATGGTAGAAACAATTAAGGAAGCCAAAAAGGTCCACAGTTACTATTTATTTTATTTATTTTTAAACTAACAACAAACGCGGCAATATTCTTCAACAAATTCTAATATTTTTTTCCATATTCTTGTTCATTACTTGACGAAAAAAAGTCCGACCTGATAGATCAACTCAATAGGTATTTATACAAGCCATATAACAATAGCTTAAAATAGATTAACTATAATACTACCTTAGATTGCTCTTTTACAAAACAGAAAACAGCTGACCACATGGATACTAGAGATGTGTAACACTGCGCTGCGCCGCGTAATTGCACCAACTCAGTTAACTGCGCCGAATGTGTCAAATCACTTTTTCAAAATGTCTGGTGCACAGCGCAGTGGCGGGAGATTTAAAATGTGTGCTGTACCATAGAGTCCGTCTTAATGAGCTGACATCATAGATAGAGAAAGCATTTCGTTCATAAAATCAATCGAGAGCTGCGCCCAACATGGTTTGTATTTATTATTGGCGATAGAATGGTACAAGCATAGTTTGTACTTGTGAAATGATGATCCAGGAATCATATCCGTCACTTTACACACTTGGCACTGCCTTACCATTTTAATTTATTAAAAGTACTTACACAAAACAAAAATTTAAACAATTGTCACAAAAATAACCCAAAAAACAACAAGAAACATTTATACTAAAACGCCATATTGAATGTCATTTGTCGAGCGGAGCCGAAGGTGGCCGAAGTACAACGACTATTAGTCGTTGGCCGAACTACGCCTTTACGAAAAATTCTCTGTTGTCACGTTGTCGCGCTTTTGTTAGTAGCTGTCCAAAAACAAAATAGTATTTTACATCATTACTTTTCTGTGTAATACTTTATAGTAATTAAATATAACAAATATTATTCACAGTTTAAAATACAATAGTAGAGCTTAATTTGATGTAGTTTTAAGAATAAATTAAGTAAAATTTAATCATAATATACTTTTAAGTAAATGAAACAGAAAAATACTTGGCAGCCACGCTTTACACAAAATAGTAACGGGTTTTAGTGGATTTTATTGTTTGAGTACAGAGGTTTCATTCATGCTAGGCAGAACCTTAGAATGTGCGTTTATGATGTCACGCTTATGCCAAATCGATGCTTTCTCCAGTTAATCTAACAGCTCATTGGTTCGTCTCATTAAAGAAGTCGCACAGGCGTGGCGTCACTAAGAATATAAGACATCGAGAATCCGATCCCATTCATTCTCTCACTCACTCGCTACGCTGAGTAAATTGAGCCAACGCAGTTCTCGTTGCGCGCTGTTTGTGTCGTCAACCGGCAAGAGCTTGTGAGCTCGGCAGTTCCATTTAGTTGCGCCATGGCGCAATGAGTCGGCGCAATAGAATGCGCTTGAGTTACTGAGTTGACGCTAGGAATTTCGCTGCGTTACCCATGTCTTATCGATACTGCGCATGAAAAGCCGATTCGAGGATCGCAAATCCGATATCGAATTAATAATGAACCGATCCGATGTGATCTGTTACTAAAAATTTAGGATTTTGTTAACCGCGAACGCCCCTTTTTTTACTGCGCAGGCGAATAGCTCTGGAACTGGTTCATAATCGCACTCTCGAACAAAGCTATTATGCATTACTTTTGATTAATTTCTAGTCAACAGTTTGACATATCGATTATCAAAAAGAAAAAAACATCTAAATAAACATACTAAGGTAGAATAATAACGGACCGGCAAAAAATAAAAGAAAATCAGGAAAATATAAGCAATTTCTTTGAGACATTAAACTGAACAATATTTTTGGTGCTTTTGGTATGTCCCTGAGGTTGTTTTCCAAATCAGACTTGGCGATTAGCTTGAGAAACTCCATATTATAGTAAAGAATACTGTTATCAGCAAAAATATGAAAGAGTAAAAGAGAAAATTAAAAGTCGGTGCTAGTACTAGCCGCTGAAAAATCCCAGCATTTATTTGGTAAAAAAAAGCTAGAGAACCAAAGACAAAGTTTAGCTAAAAGACATGCCAACTATTAACCCGTTCCCAGATAACTGAACACTGTATTTTTGATCCGCGGTCGCTATGTATAGCTCGGTTCGGGTGAACGTTGTCATCGTATACTCTTTATAAAAAGCATATTTTAACTATAAATATATTAGTGACTTAGCATATGTGGAATATGGAGACTGAAATAAAAAATAAGAGCACAGAGAGATGACTTACCATAATTTTTTTTCTATGTTGTAAATATTTTTATATATAGGGTGGTTTATTTTTTAATACCTTTTCTACAACTGTAATAAAAACCGATTGTTATGACCTTTATATATGTATATTTATTGAAAACGTCTTTTAGAAACTCCACATCAGATGAGAAATTTGTTTATTATTTAATTTTCATAAAATTTTCGATTAAAAAATCATGCAGACTTACTCGCTAAAATGACACCTGTTATCTGTCAAAATTAATATTTTAAAAAATATGTCAAGTTTGGTATTATATGGGAGAATTTCAAAAAAACTTTTGATATAATAGAGATGTTGAAGTTGAAATAATTTTATCAGTTGTTTAAATAAAGACCTTTATTATGTTGTTTTAAATCGTAAACATGTCTGAAAACCTTAGATTGTTGCAAATAAAAATACAAAACTTACAGTTTTGTATTTTTATTTGCGTGGCAGTAACTTCTGTAAAAACCCGCCTTATTTGGAATCGTTATGTATTGGGTATGTTATATAAGTATTCATAGTAGTTACTGTTACCTAACCGTGACTTGTATTTGTATTGGCAACATTCTGAGATTTTTAGACATGTTTACTATTAAAAACAATATATTTGTGGTATTTTTTTGTTAAAGTGGTAAAGTAATTTTAACTTTGTATCATTTACGTTAATTTAGTTAAAAAAAGAAATGAGCGCAATATTTCTTAGAAAAATACAATGGAGAATTCAAGTATTTACTAACAAAATCGTTATTATCGGTAAGAAGAAGTGCATTTTTAAGATTGTTCTATTTGCCAAAAATAGTAATAATAATAATAATAATAATAATAATAATACTTCTTTATTTCAAATTATAATTAACAAATTAACATAAAATGAAATGACGTCAATAGTAAAAAATTAACTTCACTGTAGGTGACTTCGACTGTATGTGGAATTATTTTAAAGACAACTTTTTATAACAGTGTTTTTTATTTTTCCAAAATGCCATTTTTTGCCAATTTTGACAGGTAAACTGTGTTATATTAGCAAGCGAGTATGCATGTTTTTTTATCGGATTTTAGGCACGAAATAACGCTAAACTCAAATTCGAAATTATTTAAATTTAATAATAAAAAAATTACCATATGATGCGAACTTTTTAAAAGACGCAGGATATACCTATAAAATGGGTTCTAAGGGTTTGTATTACAAATATTTTTACACTTAAAATTATGGGGTATTATAAACAAAATAGTCGCATAAAGCCCTGATCCATACTAAATTGTTTTGCGATATGACGCTGGCTCAGGCAATAAAAACTCAATGCTTTTATTGGAAATTTAATTTTTGCAACAATTTCTGCTTTGATCAAGATAAAAAAATAATTAAAGAAATAATAGTCAGGTGATTCGCATTATTTGTCAGATTTTTTTTCTTAAAAAAGTCCAAAAATGGGGTTATTTTTAAAAATATCGAAAAAAACTTATTAGAAAAAGTTTTCCTAAATGGAATTTTTAGCTCCTGTTAGATGTATAAGATAATTTACACATTTTCTTTGAAGTAGCGCCATATTAAATGAGTATTTTTTTACAAACTCCAAATTGGGCTATTGAAATTTGGTCACATGTGATACTTTTTATTTATTTTGGGACAGTCCACAAAGGCTGATGCCTAAGTACTAACGTACCGTGAGTGTCTTAAGTGTGGTGAGAGGGAGTTTGTTCACACCAGGCTTAAATATTTGGAGATTGGAAGGAGAAGGAAAAACTTCTGCGGGCAGCAGAGTCCATAGTCTTGACACTCTAATGATGAAGGAACGAAGAAAGCGAAAAGTTCGGGCCCTTTCTAACTGAACCGTAAAAGGATGCATAAAAGTTGCACTACGTGTTGCTCTGCTGGGAGCTGCCAGAGAAGGAATTATACTGGCCAAATTCTCTGAGCAGAAGCCGTGAAAATACCTATAGAAGAGCGACAGATCCCCTACAGCTCGACGGTAGGCAAGAAGAGGAAGCCTATCTGTAAGCGTGGGATTATTGATAAGACGAACGGCTCTTCTTTGAATGGAGTCCAGAATGCTAAGTGTTGTAGGGGACGCCATTCCCCAGACAAGGGAACAATTTTCTAAAGAGGGTCTGATTTGGGATACATACAGAGTATACAGATTGGAAAAAGATAAATACTTTCTGGCTCAAAAGAGGAATCCAAGCTTTTTTGAAGCTGCCGAGGCTATGGATGTAATGTGCTTGTGCCAGTCAAGGTTATTCTCAAAAAAAAACGCCGATGCAAAGTTTATTTATTTTTGGACCTGTGTAATATAACTTCATAAAAAATCTATTTTTAAAAAGGTGTGTCTACAAGAATAACATTAAAATCAAGACAAACAGTGCCATTATTAGTGAGTATGAATTTTAAATGCGTTACATTTTTATTTGTGTTTTTTTGTTAGAAAACTTTTTTTACTAAATTATTTCCCTAATATTAAAGTGTATTACTTTTAGACACAAACTACGCTTTAAAAAATTGATAATTGATAAAGTAACCACATTCTATTACAGATAAACACATACTTTACGCTAAAGAAAGTGTCCGGAATAAAACACTGTCAAAACTAAGAAATTTTATGTCGGGTGCCTTGAGTCTTTTTTTGCAACAGTGGTGCAATTTACAAAACATGGGCAAAAAGTCAAAATAAGTTTATACACCTGAAATTTAGCATGTAGGCTAAAAATTGTATTTAGAAAAAGTTCTTCTAATAACTTTTTTCGATATTTTTATATTGATAATGCAAATCATGTAACTACTATTATATTGGTTAATTTTCATCCCGATAAAAGTCAAATTTCAAATAAAACATTTAATGGAGAAAATCCTATATAATTGGGCTTTACTGGTCAGACTATGTATATTAACGTATCCAATTGGTAGATACAGGGTAGAAACATTTTGTACTTAAATACAATTTTTTTCATACTATATCTTTTAAATACTTGGTTTTAGTTCAGAAAATGAACTTTTACAGTATTGAGTCTAGTAAAAAAAGTTTTACCGGACTAATCCTGTAAAACAAGTTTTACCGGACTCAATACAGGAAACAATTCTTTCTTATACCGTTTTGCCGATTTTTTTGATACTAACTGCCCTGTAGCCTCATAAGATTTTTGCAAATTTTTATCAGGAATCAGATTTCCAGTATCTTCCTCCATTTTGTCAATTTTATCAAAAAATTATTGTTAAATAATACTAATTTGCAATTGACTTTCTTCTTCACCTTGACATAAATTAAAATAGGACAGTTGCATTTCCTGGATATATCAACGCAATATTTTTCTCAAATTTAAATTTTTTGTCAATACTCACAATTTTTCCACCAGTAAACAAAAATCTTAAAATCCGTTTCCAAAACTACGAATACGTAGAAAGGCCACACCAATTTTTATTTTTATTTTTAGTACAAATCCCGACTTAGATCTCGGTATTCCGAATTATTTTGGAATTCCGACTTATTTTGGAATTCCGACTTATATTTCGGAATTCCAACTTACATCTTGGAATTTCCACTTGGATTTCAGAATTCCGGTGAATATCTGGGGATTCCGACTTAGAGATCCAAGTCGAGATTTCGAGATCTAGGTAGGTAGGTAGGTTTAAAGTGAGTGGGTATAACACCCTTCCACCGCGACCGATCGGTCTATTGTGGTTCACACCCTTTTATATTTCTCCCACTAGGTCCAGACTTCTAATAAATCTGATGATACTGTTGGGAGAGAGATCTTTCACCTCCCCCGGCAACAAGTTGTCATTGCCGAGGATTGCAAATCTTAGTCGTGCCATTGCTGGCACAAACACAGAAGTTCTGCCTATTCATCCCCCTTCATGCACATGCGGCACTCGGCGTCTTTCGAGATCTAAGTCAGAATTCCAAAATTTAAGTCGAAATTCCGAGATCTTAGTCGGAATCCTGACTTATATCTCGGCATTCCGACTTAGAAATCTAAGTCGGAGTTCCGAGATCTAAGTCGAAATTTGTACTGAAAATAAAAAGATGTGGCCCTTCTACGCCTTCGTACAAAACAGACAATTAATTATTTTGTAGATATACGGAACAGGTTAAAAATACGTTAGTATTTTAGAACATAACTTTCGACAGTACAGTATTAAATACCGAAAAACCTACAGTATTCGTTTCGAACACCTCACACATAATGTAAAAGTTTATTTTCCAAAATTATAACGTAAATATCTATTACTGCTTATCTTTGAAGATTTACTTAATAAAATAATAAACTGATTCATACACAACTTGCTTTAAATTAAAATACAACCTACCTTAAACCCTACATTCTCTACCTGGAAAGTGTGTCAAATAAAAGAAAGGTATCCTAAATGAACAACTGTTTTCTTTTCAGAAGGACCATACTTCTATTTCTAAAGTTTGATGTTATTCAGTATAACACCTGTTTGGTATTTATAGACCCTTAACAAAGATATTTTTGGTCATAAATTATGGTTAAAAAGTTAACTAATGTTAAGTTTAAAAATGTGTAGAGATGTGAATGATAATAAATATATTATGTAATTCAACGTGTGTTTTTATCTTTATACTTCTAACCCAATTAGGTAATTCACGACAATCAAGTGATTTAATATTGGAATATTTTAAGCAGGTCATTTGCAGCTATATAAAGATTATTTGGGTTTGTTTGATGTCCAATGTATAGTCCTTTAATTTAAAGCCCTTATTTAATCAATCAGAATTGAATAACTCTATTTTAGGTTCAGTCAATATTTTGGAATAAACCAGGAGAAATTTTTGAATTTATTTATTTATATCTTATTGATAAAACGGGATAAAATAAAAACACTTAAATGATTTTTAATTAACATCTAAAATTTTGGTTTTGTTAACGAAAATGATCAAATGTAAATACGTTTCTAGGTCTTTGTGTAGCAGTTAATGATACTTTCCTTTTGCGTGCTTTTGTTTACTTGTAGGTACAGTAACGGCCATTGAATCTTGGGCAATTTTTTTCCCTTTCGTAAAATAGGCTTATGCCACCTTCTACTGAATATAAATACCTGTTGAAAAACCTAATAAAGAAACAGGTGTCCGTTGTCAGTGTCTAAAAATATTTTTTTAAATGCCAAACTTAACTTTGGATCAAAAAGTATTAATTATTCATTATATTGAGCAGAAAGGTTGGCCAGAAAGGGATGTGGCAGAGGAGCTTAACATCCCAAAGAGTATTATTTATTTTGTTAAAAAAATACAGGAAACATACTCATTTGGAAGAAGAGCATTAAGTGGTTGCCCCAAACTTCGAATCAAAAACAAGACAATAATTTAGTTAATGTTTTGAGAAACCAACCATTTAAATCCAATTTTTGGGAAAATATAATATTCACATAATACTTAAGGTATACAGGCCTCAAGGAACACGATTTGATGAAAAATATACCCAAAAGGACAAAAGTAGTGGACGATTTTTGGTAAATGTTTGGGGGTGGCTAAGTGCACAAGGACTTGTGACCTGTTATTTTATCGAAAGAAGTTTCAATGCGGAGGTATATATAGATCTACTACAGAATATCATTCTTCCTTCTGTACTGAAATTTTATCTTTCAGCAAGATAAGTGTCCCGGCCCGGCAAGTCAATGAATGGATGGAAGAGCAGCGTATCAGGGTTTTACCATGGCCCGCACGTAGTCCTGATTAAAATGTTATGGAAAATGTTTGGGGCTTATTAGTAAAAAAAATAAATAGGGAAAATGAGTTTAGGCCGCAAAATGTAAACGAACTTAAGGATAAAACTTAGGAGGCGTGGAATGAGTTACGAGGAAATCCGGACTACGCCCGGGCATTGGTCCATTCGATGTCTGGAAGGATAAACTCTGTCTTAGAAAAAACGGAGCCGCAATAAAATATTAAATTTGTTTGGAAGGATATTTAAGTTTTTTGAATTTATTAAATTGTTAATTAATTTATTAATTTGTTACTTTTTATAAAATATAAATATTTTCTTTTACCTTTTGCTTTATTTATAGTAATTAAAAGTAAAACAAGGTAAAAAAGAGCGACTTACAAAAATTGGCAGAAAAGTCAAAATATGACAAATTTTTTGCCCAAGATTTAATGGCCGTCACTGTACCTTCCATCCACATTAGGCCGGGCCGAAATAAGCTATTTTTAATATTTTTTTGGAAATAATGACGCGCTACTTGTAGAAACCTGTAAATGGGTATTACATTGACTCTGCTAAAAACAACCCAGAAATGACCGTGTGGAGGTACTTGCATATCAAGGAATTTTTAAATATCTGACAACTTGTTTGCCTCTGAGAGATCTTGCTTTCATAATTCTTTTTACAGCTAATTAACGAATGTGTTGGCGAAAGTCTGTAATCATTGCTAATAAAATGTTTTCAGGATAAGCAAAGTAAGCCTTGTCCTGAAACACTTTGTCTATAACTTTCTTTACCTTGTTCGAACAAATTCTGGAGGCTTTCCACAAATGCCTCGCACCATTATAAATCAGTGATTTTGTTTTTATTGCAAACCACACAGGAGAATAAACTTTTTATAGTAGTGTCAAAGCAATTTAAAAAAATATTTTGACCCGGCCCAATTCACATATACCATTTTGTAGGTCTTTAATACTTTAGAAATAATTTAGATATTTATCACATTTAAAGGAACAAAATCAAAAATCAAAAACTGTTTCACAAAGAGAGGTGCAAACTTTTATTTTTTATGTAAAACAAATAAAATCTAAAGAAAATGACGGTAACGTTAAAGAGGTGAGTTCTTTTTTAAATCTATTTTATATTTTCAAATAGTCTTTGCAAAAATTGTAACATTTAATACCACTTAGACAAACAATTTTCATGATAGCCATTTAAACATTTACAAGCTATCTGGCTAGCTAGTAGAAAATAACATTAAGCCATTTTTCGTAGATTTCCAACGCCGTTCAAGTCGATTTTATTTAACTCCTTTTCATTGCTGTACCCAAAAATAATAATTATTAATAAACTGTTTTTTTATTATTAAAAAAAACCTTCTTAAAATAAGGAAATTAATTATATAGAAGTGGGGCTCCGTTGTTTTTTGGCCATAAAAAGTGGAAAAATTGACATATCGGAGAGTTTTCCATTTTATTCCACTCTGTATCGGATTTATATTAAAAATTGTTTAATGAACAAAAAACTACCAATTCATAATGATATTTGCAATTGAAAATTCAAAATTTCAAAATTTTGATTTTATATATATATATATATATATATATATATATATATATATATATATATATATATATATATATATATATATATATATATATATATATATATATATATATATATATATATATATATATATATATATATATATATATATATATATATATATATATATATTGAGATGGTATAACCTTATGGAAGAATATTAAATAAAATTTTTTAATATAAAATATAAAAAAAAGGGAAAAACATAAAAAGAACATAAATATCTATGATAAAATGGGTCATATTAATATAAAAATTGGATTTAAATCAAGAAAAAGGCATAAGGTACCTAAGATAAACAGAATGAGACATTTTGTAAATTTTAATTACACAAGAAATAAAAAATCACAGAAATTCACTTCGGAAAATATCGGAGAAAACTGTTCTTGACTGTAATAAATGTAAAAAGATCAGTGGAAGGCAAAGTGTATAAAATAAATATGTAATGATAATTTAATGATCATATTATAACAAGATAGTTATAAATATACAGAGGGTTGTAACAATAATAACCAAAAATAAACAATAATACATAAAAAAAAACCAAGCAAAACCAATTATGACCGACTCATTCAAAATTACTTAATATTAGGATTAGATTTAATTAGAATAAGGTAGATTTAAGTTTAAACTAAGTTATGACCGCATAAAAACGAAAGTGTTTGAATTTTAATAGTAAAAAGGACAATTTTAAATATTGGTGAAATAGTGCTTTTGACATCCAATGATGCTATAAGAAGTTTTAAAATGACCGTAGTTAAAAACCTAACAAACTATATATCAAAAGTTAGGGAAAGAAACCATCTTTCTTATGGTATAAATATATTTAAGATAAAAGTAAAAAATAATACTTTAATTTTCGTGTATAGTGCGGGACGCGTAAAAAGACAAAAATCGAGCTTATTAAACGCATATTGTGGAATTAATAAAAAAACCTAAACTTTGTAATTAGTCATAAAAGATGTGTAAAATTACTATTTATTTAGATTTAGTATTAGTTATAAGATTTAAACGGAGGTTTATTTGAAAATTAAAAAAATATTGAAATTTGAGAAGTCAGAATAGAGGACATCAATTTGTTTACATGCAGATAATTGTGACAAGATCAAAATAAAACTTATATAATTATACACCATTAAAAAGAGCATTAAATTTTCTAATTATCCAATGAGATTATAGCTGCCCAGATAATAACAGTAAAGTAAGGCTTAGTAACAAAGTTAAAATTTTATTATAAAAAATTGCCATATTTGACAAGCTAAAATTCTATCTAGGTGCCTAGAAAAGACGCCATATTACTTAAAATAGTGGCAATTGTTCTTGGGGTATATAAACAAATTAACCCCGAAAACAAAGGCAGTCCAAATTCAGTTGCTAAAGTAACCACGTTCCTCCAGGGGTCGAAAAATTAAACAAAAGAAAGCGGTTTCATAGCGAAGGGCTAGACATAACCTAGAAAGTTGACACAGTCGTTTCTTCCAAAGTTTTATGTTTTAACGAAAGTGAAATTAAGTAAAGTATATAAAAAAATCATACATAAGAAAGTAAACAAAGTTCGTCAAACAGATGTATTAAAGTTCCAAGTTGATCAGCTGATGGTTTTTCATAGTGCAATTCAAATAAATCTTCCTAGAAGACATCGTATCCTGTTTGTATAAATATTATATCCTTTTTTATTAATACTTGGAAGAGGAATTCAAATTTTGTAACCATAAACAGGTAACTTAAAATAGACATTTTTAAACTGAATAAGGATAATTAGATTTCTCGCCGCTAGGAGAAAAAGGACAGGTCCAGACTTAGAACAAATATTGTGTTTTGAAAGATTTGTTTTATTAATAAATTTTAGGACCAAGTAAATTTTTATTATAATAACGAACAAATAATTTTGATTAAAAGTTAAAAAGAAAAAAATAAGTAAATAAATAAATTTTCAATAAAGATAAAATTATCGAATCAAATACATTTATCATATTATTTTTAATTTATTAAATTTTTCAAAACGAATTATAAAACGATAATAATAAAAATAAAATAATATTATAATAAAAGTTTATTTATTTTGTTTCAATTATATAAGACAAGGGTTGTAATTAATATATTAGTGTAGATATCCTGATAAATACTTACATAATTTAATGACTAGATGATATTCAAGTTTTATTACAAATATTTTGTTTAATAAACAAACGTGTTAAACATTTACCAGTTTTTAATTTATATAAGTTCGTAAGGCTTTGTAGAATACTGAACTCACCTGAGGTAAGCGTCTATACAGTCGGAGCACAAATCTGCGCCCCACAAACAAAAAAAAATATATTGTGATAGTCATTATAATAAAACAAGTTCAATATAATTTAATTTAAATCCCAATCTATCACATATTGGCGCCCAACGTGGGGCAGAAACGTTGAAAGAAAACAACATATAGCTAATTTTATTTTATTTTAATAAATAAACCAAATTTTAAACAATAAGAAAAATTTTATATTCTTGACTAAATGGTGAAGGCATTTTAAATGACATAAAAAAATAGTTTTTTGAATTCCACAAGAGCAGAACTTATATAAATTATTTCAATTTGAAATAAAAGGCACATCCATACTAGGTATTGTTTATTATACAGGGTCGTTCATAAATATTGGTAAGCCGTTGTAAAAGACAAAGGTCAATCATAGAGATACAGTATACGGCATAAATATTTTGACATTGAATTACATTGCATTATTTATTGTGGTTGTATAATAAAGAACACTTGTGTATAATTATTGTTAGTTATATATAAACCTGCATATTTTAACATACTGACCAAACAACAGATTTCAATTTTCTTTACTCTATAGGAAAATTGGTCACATTTATAAATAATACTAACATCATATAAAATAAATATAAATTTTAAATTATATAAACAAAACTTAAAATAAAATGGCTGATAAAACATGCTTGAGGTCTGGAAAGACCATTGCAAAAAGGCAGCTTCCTAACGTTGAAGAAGATGAGCAACACACACACACGAATACAGACTTGTCTGATACTCAGGAATTTCTTAAAAATAATCAAGGGGATGAACAGAGCCCTACGGAACAGGAAAATCAACAGGGGGAGACAGTCCATATTGTGTCGGAATATGTAATTCCAGGCACAAGTACACAAGTGCCAGATCCAACAGCAACGGCTATGATGCAAATGCTAAAACAGCTCAATGACAGCATGAGGAGTAACGCCAGGGATCTGAAACAAAATATAAGTGAATTAAAAAGTGAATTAAACCACAAAATGGAGGATACTACAAAAAAATTAAATACCAATATAATTGATCTCAATAAAAATTTAAATACCAGTATAAGTGAACTGAATAAAAAATTGGACAATACTAATAAAAAAATTGAAAAAACCCATCACAAAATCGAAGAAGTACAGATAGTGTTCGACAAGAAAATTTCAGAAATTAATAAACAGATGGCAGAAAATTTAGATAAGCAAAAGACCGAAATATTAGGTATAATGGAGAGAGAAAAGAAAACTGTGGGTAGACAGTTAACGGACATGGAAAATAAAATCGACAATAGATTTGAAATATTAGAGAATAATATACAGGACAACAACGAAAAGGTGGAAACAATACATAGAAGATGGGACGATGTAATCCATAATTACGATTACACCATACAGGAAAAACTTACCAATACTGCGAACAATCTAGAGCGACAATTAAATGACAGAATGACACAACAACTAAACGAAATAGAAAACCGTATACCAAACCAAGAAATTATACGAAATAATTTTAACGCTGATATGGGAATCAAGTTTAACGGGAACATAAGGGTAATACACCCGAAGGCATTTGTATTATCGCTTAGAAATAAAATTAGAGGAATCAGAAATTTTATGGATATAAAAGAAATAATTAGAACTAATTTGGCAGATGGCGCCAGCATATGGTATGCCAACATCGAAAATAATTTCGAAAATTTTGATCAATTTGAGCACATGTTTCTAGATTTTTATTGGAGCGAGACAAGACAATCCGAATTTAGGGAATTGCTATATTTCGGCAAATATCAATATAATACGAGATCTGATATGGTACACTACGCCATGAAAATAAGTACGGTTGCAAATTACCTTGAACCAAAGATACGAGAAGAAGAGATAGTATTATCAATTGCAAGACATTTTAAAGAAGAGATCGTTCAAACCATTACTTTACAAAATATAAAAACTATGACACAATTTTTACAATTTTTAACACGGGTACAGAGGGGGAACACCCGAAATAATTTTCAAAATGCAAATAATGGTAATAATGTGCAAAATTTTAACGAAAAGTTTCAAAGGCAGAGATACAGTAATAATTTTGGAGCACAATATAATCAACGAAATTTTAACAATAATAATAATAATAGAGACGATAATAGATTAAATCAGAACTACGGAAATCGGCAGAACTTTACGAGAAATTATCAATCTACTCGTTATAATAACACCAATAGGAATAAAAATAAAACCAATTATAGAAACGAGGGAAATGGAAACAATAATAATAATTACTTCGAAAACAATCGACGACAAGTATATAATAATGACGATAATTATAATCAAACGCGCAATGTTAACTTAATGAGAAAAAGTAGGAGTAATGAACAAGTAGAGATAGGGGGAAGACCACCAAGAGAAAGAAAATATATACGAGATAATAGTCTGCCAAGAATGTACCATAATGAGCAAGTAAAAGACGAACCACGAAAGGAAATTATACGACAAAACATACAACAACACGACCAGAATGAGTATACAAACCAAAATTTTCAATAAAAACCCTCCGAACTAACTTTATAAAAAACGATAAAAAGATTTTATACGAACATCCGCGCGAAATTATAAAATTGGACGAAAATTTAAACGAAAATGATACAGATTATGAATTAATATATATAAACGCTAAGTTGAATGAAAATAATATAAATATATTAATAGACTCGGGTTCGGAAGGGTCAATTATAAATCAAGAAAAATTAGACTCTATTTCAAACAAAGAAAACATAATTATCAACAAAATACCAAAAATCAAAATATTAGGGGCAAACAACAAGAAGCTTGTCGAAATAAATCAAATATGCAATCTTAATTTAAATATTAATGGCAAAGATTTTAATATACAATGTTTAATAATGCAGGGTCTTCAATGCGAAATGATAATTGGCAACGACATATTATATAAATTCAATGTTAAGATAAACTACGAAGAAAGTAAATTATATTTAAACGGACATGCTGTGGATTTTATGAAAAAAATTGGCAAAGATTTGAATCAAAAGAGTATATGTAAAGACGCACCATTAAATCAGCTGAATATTGTACACGAATATAAAGATTATATGGACCCAGTGAGGCCAATTGGTAAAAAAATAAATCCTAAAAGGATAAATAATTGTAAATTAGTGAATCCGGGATGGACACTAAGCCGAAGCGAAATGAATGAATGTATAAATGTGAATGTTAGCGAGAATCAATGGGCGAATAGTATTAATAATATAAATATAGAAATAACGAACGAACGAATTGAAGCAAGCCAATGTCCAGAAAAATATAGAAATTTCATAAACGATATTTTAAACAAACACGACAAATTGGTAAACGACGAAAATAGAATAACCAATCTTTATAAGCATGAATTTATAGTTAAGGATATAAATAAATTTAAAACCAAAACTTACCCTATACCGTATCGATATTACCAAATAGTAAATTCAGAAATTAATGACATGATTGACAGTGGAATAATAGAACGAGCAGACACTACATATATTAATCCAGTAGTTGTAGTTCCTAAAAAAAATAATGAAATCAGAATATGTTTAGATGCCAGAATAATTAATATAACTAACTATGCCCCAATACGAAGCTCATATGCCGATTGACGCTATATTAAGACAGATAACAAATACTACAATTTTAAAGAAAGAAAACAAACAAAAAAGATACCAAGAGATCATAGACAAAATTAATAAAAATATCCAGAAACGTGTTAGACTATATTTAAAGCGTAACATAAGAAAACGTACAAGATTTAAAAAAGGAGATTTGGTCCTGATAAGAAATTTACGAGTGACAGACAAGCGAAAAGGACTATATGCTCGATTCATTCAACCTTTTATTGGGCCTTATAAAATACTAACAGAAAAAGGCATTAATAGTTATTTACTTGGTGACATAATAACAGAAAAAGAACGAGGTATTTTTCACATAAATGACCTATATGAATTCATACATGGCTAAAATTTTCCCATAAAGTAAATAAAATAAAAAAGTATAATTTCATAAATTTTTTTCTCAAAATAAAATTTTTTCAAAAAGAAAATTTATTCAATTAGGGGGAAATTGAGATGGTATAACCTTATGGAAGAATATTAAATAAAATTTTTTAATATAAAATATAAAAAAAAGGGAAAAACATAAAAAGAACATAAATATCTATGATAAAATGGGTCATATTAATATAAAAATTGGATTTAAATCAAGAAAAAGGCATAAGGTACCTAAGATAAACAGAATGAGACATTTTGTAAATTTTAATTACACAAGAAATAAAAAATCACAGAAATTCACTTCGGAAAATATCGGAGAAAACTGTTCTTGACTGTAATAAATGTAAAAAGATCAGTGGAAGGCAAAGTGTATAAAATAAATATGTAATGATAATTTAATGATCATATTATAACAAGATAGTTATAAATATACAGAGGGTTGTAACAATAATAACCAAAAATAAACAATAATACATAAAAAAAACCTAGGCAAAACCAATTATGACCGACTCATTCAAAATTACTTAATATTAGGATTAGATTTAATTAGAATAAGGTAGATTTAAGTTTAAACTAAGTTATGACCGCATAAAAACGAAAGTGTTTGGATTTTAATAGTAAAAAAGACAATTTTAAATATTGGTGAAATAGTGCTTTTGACATCCAATGATGCTATAAGAAGTTTTAAAATGACCGTAGTTAAAAACCTAACAAACTATATATCAAAAGTTAGGGAAAGAAACCATCTTTCTTATGGTATAAATATATTTAAGATAAAAGTAAAAAATAATACTTTAATTTTCGTGTATATTGCGGGACGCGTAAAAAGACAAAAATCGAGCTTATTAAACGCATATTGTGGAATTAATATAAAAACCTAAACTTTGTAATTAGTCATAAAAGATGTGTAAAATTATTATTTATTTAGATTTAGTATTAGTTATAAGATTTAAACGGAGGTTTATTTGAAAATTAAAAAAATATTGAAATTTGAGAAGTCAGAATAGAGGACATCAATTTGTTTACATGCAGATAATTGTGACAAGATCAAAATAAAACTTATATAATTATACACCATTAAAAAGAGCATTAAATTTTCTAATTATCCAATGAGATTATAGCTGCCCAGATAATAACAGCAAAGTAAGGCTTAGTAACAAAGTTAAAATTTTATTATTTAAAATTGCCATATTTGACAAGCTAAAATTCTATCTAGGTGCCTAGAAAAGACGCCATATTACTTAAAATAGTGGCAATTGTTCTTGGGGTATATAAACAAATTAACCCCGAAAACAAAGGGCAGTCCAAATTCAGTTGCTAAAGTAACCACGCTTCTCCAGGGGTCGAAAAATTAAACAAAAGAAAGCGGTTTCATAGCTAAGGGCTAGACATAACCTAGAAAGTTGACAAGTCGTTTCTTCCAAAGTTTTATGTTTTAACGAAAGTGAAATTAAGTAAAGTATATAAAAAAATCAATTCAAAGCATATATAATAAATTTACCTGGAGGTAGTGACAAATTACATAAATTTTAAGCCGATTTCCAAGACATAAGAAAGTAAACAAAGTTCGTCAAACAGATGTATTAAAGTTCCAAGTTGATCAGCTGATGGTTTTTCATAGTGCAATTCAAATAAATCTTCCTAGAAGACATCGTATCCTGTTTGTATAAATATTATATCCTTTTTTATTAATACTTGGAAGAGGAATTCAAATTTTGTAACCATAAACAGGTAACTTAAAATAGACATTTTTAAACTGAATAAGGATAATTAGATTTCTCGCCGTAGGAGAAAAGGACAGGTCCAGACTTAGAACAAATATTGTGTTTTGAAAGAATTATTTTTATTAATAAATTTTAGGACCAAGTAAATTTTTATTATAATAACGAACAAATAATTTTGATTAAAAGTTAAAAAGAAAAAAATAAGTAAATAAATAAATTTTCAATAAAGATAAAATTATCGAATCAAATACATTTATCATATTATTTTTAATTTATTAAATTTTTCAAAACGAATTATAAAACGATAATAATAAAAATAAAATAATATTATAATAAAAGTTTATTTATTTTGTTTCAATTATATAAGACAAGGGTTGTAATTAATATATTAGTGTAGATATCCTGATAAATACTTACATAATTTAATGACTAGATGATATTCAAGTTTTATTACAAATATTTTGTTTAATAAACAAACGTGTTAAACATTTACCAGTTTTTAATTTATATAAGTTCGTAAGGCTTTGTAGAATACTGAACTCACCTGAGGTAAGCGTCCATACAGTCGGAGCACAAATCTGCGCCCCACAAACAAAAAAATATATTGTGATAGTCATTATAATAAAACAAGTTCAATATAATTTAATTTAAAAATATCTAATTTAATTTAAATCCCAATCTATACTATCTCTATATATATATATATATATATATATATATATATATATATATATATATATATATATATATATATATATATATATATATATATATATATATATATATATATATTTAAATATAAAAATTTTTTTAGGTGAATTTTTATTTTTATTTTTATTCTTGATTGTTTTTAGTCCGACGCATGGTTTTTACCTAGCAAAACTAAATCTAGATATTTCTTTGCATGGTAATATTATTTACCGATATTGTTATGATCATGCAGAGAAACGGTTTTATTTTTATAAGCGAAAACCGTGCATCGGATAAAAAAAAATCAAGTTATCAACTTTGTTTAGAAATAACTGGGGATTTTAAAAATGATTTTTATTTTAAGAAAAACCAGTGGCGTACCATCAATGTCTGCCAAAATAGGCAGGTTAAATTCTGATAAAAACAAAAAAAAATGTGGTACACTAAAAATGCATCTTGATACATAGTACATGTATGCCAAATTTCATTAAAAGATCTAAAGTGGTATTACATATATTATTAATAAATGATTTATTTTTTAATATTTTACCACCCTGTATCTCGTTTGGGACATACATTCATATGAAGTATTCTTCTAAAAATGGAGCAAAAAATCGCCCCCTCAAATATTGACATTCAATTAGAAAACATCTTATATTTAGGCATCCAAAAATCATAATCAGTGATAAAATTGCTCTTACGAATTTGTTTCTTATTCAAAGTGATAGTCAATATAGTCCAATAACTGAAGGCCTAAAAGTATCCAAAGCTGTAAATAAATCTGTAGTTTTCATTTGTGGCGCAATTCTTAATTCTTCGAAAATGCTTTTGAGTGAAAAAAAGTTTATCACGATTCCGACGTGGGAACCCGCTGAAAATGGCCCCGCAAAGTCCCAAAAATGAGTTTCCCGCGAATATCTGCCAAAATATGTCAATTAGAGAATTTTTGTTAAGACAAAAAATGAAGATCACCTTGAAATCTACGAAAATGGTCTATTTTTTTCGCAACACCAATATTTTTCGCAAAAACGGACGTCGAAAAATCCATAACATTTCACACTGGATACATGTGGTTAAACGGCTAAAAATGCAGATAAATCAATTTTTTATCAAAACGCAAAAAAAGATAGTGAAGGAAATTTTCTGAGATCATTGAACACTTGCTAAGGTCTCATTATAAAAAAGAAATGTTAATAACAAACCATTTTTTAAAAAATATCAATAAATTAATAGGATACTCTCAAAATATTGTGAAAAAAAAACTTTAACCGCTTTTTAAATATTCTAGAAAAATCAGAATGGACCCAAACTCATATGCAATGATAGGTACGGGTTTTTCCATTCCAATGAAGTTTGAATGATTAAAAAATGTTCCTTATTGCCCGAGTAATGGAACAATTCGTCCGCCCGCTTATAAGTGAATCCATGAAGATAGCGGCATTCTAGCGGTAGAGCGGCAATTGAAATAAGGGGACTTTTGGGTCCCGGTATCTCGAAAACTATCGATTTTTCGAAAAAATTATAAAGACCATTTTTGTAGATTACAAGACTATCTTTATTTTTTAACAAAACAAAAGTTCTCCAATTCGCATATTTTGGCATATATTAGCGGGAAACCCATTTTTCGAGCCTTGAGAGGTCATTTTCAGCCCTTTCCCACCTGTTAATGTTGATAAACTTTTTTTTGCTTGAAAGCATCCCCGAACACCTAAGAATTGCGCCACAAGGAAAACTGTACAGATTTATTTACAGCTTTGTCCCTTCATTTACTGGACTAATAGCCTATTACTTATTTTAATAATTTTAATTGGCCACTAAGTTGGTCTTATCTTGTAGAAAACCAGTCAAATAACTCAATATTAAAAATAATCATATTTTTGCATGCTCCCATTACCTCATTAGTGAATTTTAGAACGCCTGTTGCATTATTTTAAAAAGCCATTGACCTCAATGGACACTGCACAAAACCATCCATGTAATAAAATTACCAATGCAAATAACCCACCCACACTTCACAATTCAAAACTGTCAAATATTTTAGTACAAGGCCCCCTTATTACGATAAGGTAAAATTATAAAAATAAATTTAATCTGAATAACAAGCAAGAAATTTGAAACACCTTTCCGGTTTGGTCATTCGAAAAATAGCCCCTTCCGAACAGCTGTCCTTTTAAATTGGATTTCGTTCTTCAGGGAATTAAGAATTACGATGGTGATTTCTTATCCTAAATTCAGTAATCAATCTTGTGATTAGTTTGCTGTACTCTCTGCATCATTTTTTTACACTGCTCAGAGCTCATAAATACAATTTTAATTATTAACTAGGTTTAATTGAAATATAACAAAATTATACTGGAAACAAAACGTATCAGCAAGTCACAAGTAACCAATGAGAAAGCATAATTTATAGCTCATTGTTAATCAATGACTTATTGGCTCCAAATGCGTTTCGGGTAAAATGATTGATGCGTTTGATTGGTTTAGGAAGAAAAGATATTCATCAGCATAATTTTTGTCCGTAATTGTGCATTTGTGGGGCACCAACGATTGTTGGACATAAAAAGTCAAAAAATAGAGATATTGACATGTTTTTATTTTCATTTTGTTTTGCGGATTTACTAATATTTTAAAAAAATCAATGTTAATTTTTTAAAAAAAATATTTTAAAAATGGGTTAAAGTTTTTTTTCAATGATCCATTTAAGTTTTGAATTTCTAATGATTTGTTTCAAATTTTAGTATAAAGACAACTAATTTTAAAAATATCAATTTTTGGATTTTTTTTTAAAAACTTTTTGAAACAAAGAATTGACATTTTTGTTTTTTTTTTATTTTATTTTTTGGGGTTTTAAAAAAAAAAATATTTTACAACCAAAAAAAAAAAATCATGTTGATTTTCAACCCAAAAAAGTGGGCCCCCAATTTTTTAAAAATTACAAGTATGAGATTTTTTCTAAAAATATTATTTTTTCTTTACCTATCTTCCTATAAAATCTATCAGAGTATAGGGCCATCCAACGGGGCTGAATAGGACAATAAACACAATTTAAAATTTTAAAACAATCATTTTATCAACATCAAGCAACTACAAAAAGAACTTTGTCTCTTGATGTTTTTTTTATTTTGTTCGATTTCAAGAAAAAAAAAAAAACATTGCAAAACTCTGACCCCCCTTTAAAAAAATTAAAAAAAATTTTAATTTTGATTTGCAAAGAGTTAACTATTAAAAGGTTGGGGAATTGAATGATTTGGGGTTTTTTTTTGAAAAAAAAGCAAGCAGGTCAAAATATCAAGAAACAAAAAAATTTTTTTTTTAGTTGCTTGATATAAAAAAAAAAAAATAAAAATGGAAAAAAAAGTGTACATTTATTTCACCATTTTTTAAAATGTCCTCTGAGACGAAAACTTTAAAATTTTATTTTTAAAAATGCATTTACGCTACACCTTTGG